>PVJH01002361.1:0-171256 GCA_004026705.1 Nesogale talazaci | reverse complement strand
GTCTTTGAGACTCTAGACATTCAATCATTTGGTAGCTGGGCACCATTGTTTCTTCTACTCTGTTTGCCTCTGTATCCATTTGTCTTTAGTAATATCAGGAGTCAATTGGTCCATTGATTTTGATTTTGTTCTTTGATATCTGATACCTGATTGTTTCAGCACCTCATGCTCGCACAGGCAAGTGAGCTTTTTTATGGTGGATTTTGTTGCTCCTGAGCTGGATGGCTGCTTGTTTATGCTCAAGCCTTTAAGACCCCAGATGCTATTCTTTTGATAGCTGGGCACCATCTGCTTTCTTCACCACTTGCTCATGCTCCCACATGTCCTCAGTGGGTACCTTGGGGATGTGTGCACACAGTGCACAGTACTCCCTCTGCCCCCCCCCCCACCCCCGTTTGATGTCTATTGCCTAGACCTTTCACCATCGTGTGGCCATGCTGGCTGTTGTGCTTCTTCTGTGTGGGTGTGGTCTCTTTTCAAGTAAAGGGTCTATTGTTTATCTTCAGGCTTTTAAGACCCCAGATATATCCTTTGATGGCTGTGCACCATCAGCTTTCTTCACCACATTTGCTTGTGCACCCATTCTGCTTCAGTGATGGTGTTGGGCCAGTGAGCCTTGAGGAATGCCAGATTCATAGAACAAAGTGTTCTTGCATTGAGGGAGCACCAGGGAGAAGGCCCAAGGTCCACTTGCTACCATAGTATTGGCCTATAGATATGTTCTTAAATTTATTCCCACCTTATAATAGATAGTTGTATTTATGTATGGACACACCTATGTTTGGACCTCTGCAAGTGCCCTTTGCCTTCTAGCTCTTTCCTCTATTTCCTTCCATCTCCCTCCTGTCCCACCATCATGTCCACCTTCATTGATGTTTCAGTGTTTCCTCACAGAATCATTGTCTTTGCTTAATCCCAATCAGGCCTCCCACATCCTTCTTTCCATCGACTCCAGACCACCTGTTGCTCCCCCTCCCCTATCCATGTGTTTGTGCACACCCCCTTCTCCTCTCCTCTCTCATGCCCCCAGGAATCACTGTTTGCCTAGTCCTTTCTGTGGCGCATTGGGTCTCCAGACAGATGTATTCCTCTGAGATCATATGTCGATATGTAGCTTGGACCAGCTCTCTTCCTCTTCCTCCCTTTTTGTCTTTGTCCCTGTGGGTGTGGGATGCTGTGGGTGTGGGATGCTGGCCCCTTCCCTAACCTGTTCTCTGCCACGCCCACTTCTAGGGATGGAGTCCATCTGACTCTGGTTGCATCTGGCTCTGTAGCTCTCTCTTTTCTTGCGTCCTTCCATGTGTCCATGCTGTCCTCATGGTTGGGTGCTTCATGGTAGGAACTGCTCGCCAATTACAGTTTCTGTGGAGACAAGACCACAGTACTCTCCCTCTGGGTGGGTTAGTGCCCCGTTAAGTTCTGCTTTCTTTATTTCTATTCACTCAATAGTCTGAGATCACAACTTGGAGATAAATTGTAATTATGTAATTATCATTTACCGTTAAGCCACATAATGGGTTACAATTAAATTTACTTTGTTTTAGATCTTTTTCACCCATACTAACTATAGGGGTCTTGATGGCACAGTGGATTATATGTTGGGTTGTTAACCATGAAGTCAGCTGTTCAAAACCACCAGCTGCTTTGATGAGGACTCCCATCAAGAGTTATAGTCCCCCAGGACAGCATAGAATGGAGTTCAATAAAGTGCAATGTAGCTGAGAGGAAGTACAGAGAGTCAAATGAAGGTCAAACATGATAGTGGAACAGGAGGAAAGTAAAATGAAATAGAGGAAAGAACTAAGAGGCAAAAGACATTTATAGAGGTATAAGCATTGGCATGTACATGTGTAAATATATTAATATTTAGTGATAGGGATATAGGTTTACATACATGTCTTTAGAGGTTAAGTGTTAAGGTAACAGACAGACACTGGGTCTCTACTCAAGTCCTCCCTCAACGCAAGAAAACTGTTCTCATAAGCTGGCATTCTGTGATGCTCACCTTCCTGACACAATCACTGAAGACAAAATGGGTACATAAGCTAATGTGGTGAGGAAAGCTGATGCTGCCTGGCTAATACAACATCTGGGTTATAACATCTGGGCTCTTAAAGGCTTGAAGTTAAACAAGCAGCCATCTAGCAGGGCAGCAGTAAAGCCCACATGGAAGAAGCACACCAGTCTAAGTGATCATGAGATGTTGACGGGATCAGGTATCAGACTTCAGAATACAGAAAGTAAGCAACCATTTTTTATGCAAATGATGAATGTCAGAATGGAGACCCAAAGCCTATCTGTAGACAATTGGACGTTCATTCACAGAAGGGTCACAAGGAAGGGATGAGCCAGACAGGATGCAGTATAATACCTACTAAACACCCAACATTCCTCTCGTGCCTTAATACTACTCCCTTGAGTCTTTTCTGAGAGACTTCTGGATGGGCCTGGACTACCAATCTGTCAGTTAGCAGTGTAGCACATTAACCATTTGTAATGTCAAAGAATTTCAAAGCCATAAGGGCCAGTTAGAATATTCTAGGAGGAACCCTGGTCACACACTCTTGAAGCACTGAACAGCGTAACTCAAGTTTGGTGGGCAGTTTGAACTCATCCAGGGGCTCTGCTGGAAAAGCGCATGTGATCTGCTTCTGGAAAGATTTCAGGCAAGAAAACTCCATGGACAAGTTCCACTCTGTCCCATTGGAATTAGCTCCCCAGCACCCAACAACCCGACTGTTGATCAGATAAGATGGTTGTTGCCGCAAAGACCGGGGCAGTTCCACCGAGAAAACCCTGGACTCTCTGGCCTTATTGACTGGATGGGAGAAAGCGTTCCGGGGCAATGTGCAAGAAGTACAGGACTCAGACTGTTGTCATTTGTATCAAGTTATGTGTGAGTTCTAAATAAGCTACCTAGGGATATTTAAAGATCTTTTTTAACCCATTTAAATATTTTGTAAAAGAGATGTCCTTAACTTCTTTTGTCATTGAAAAAATTAGGTCATTTTCGACCAATTGAACTTCTATACTTTTGATTTGGGGATGTTTCCAACCCTCACGAGGTCTCGAACCTCCCTCAAATCAATTCTTCACTTAACAATAAGTCATGCTCCAAGTAGAACACTCTAAAAATTCAATTCTGGAACCACGCATATATTTTTAATTAAAGAAAAAAGAAAAAGTCCACTAGCAATGGTATGCTCCTCCAGCTCTCTATTTCTGACTTTGGAACTACTCTTTTTCCCTCTGGCACTAAACTTTCCTGGCAACTCTCCCAGCCCTTTTTGGTGTCCCCCTCCTTTCCCCTTCCCAATCTCTCATTCTTCATTTGTTTGTTTTGATTTTGTTACATCTTACTATACTGTCTCCAAGTATGCTAAAGGTTCTTAGATTAGTCCTCTAGTTGATTGGCATCCATTTTCCTTATGAATTAATGAAGATGTGTTAATAATAATCTCCCTCTACATGTGCAAATTCAAAATAATTGATCTATTATATGCACTAAAAATGAATTTGGGCTCATTTAGTGGCCCTGCTGACATTTGTTAAAAAAAAAAACTCTGAAAATCCATATTTATCAGCATCAAATTTGAGTATTTTTGCAGGCATGCTTTGTGCCACTTTAGAGATGCATGCCTCAGTAACTGGACGATGAATCTAACGCTGAGAACGGTTAGTTAAAAGTAGAACAAGTGAAATCAGAAACTTCCTAGGACTCTTTCAGGGAAAGGCAAATTCAACAAGATCACGAGTTTGTGTAGGATCTTGGGTTTGAGGAAAGCATAGCACTCATTATTTGTTTTCCTAGGCTGTGGAGAAGAATTATTGAGTTTTCTAGTCAGAGGCTAGATTGTGGAAGGTCTTGGAGGTCAAGCTGATGAGCTGTCAGTATCCATCAAGAAAGACTTCCAGTGGGGAAGTGTGCGATTGATCTTTACATCTAGAAAATGAAAGGCAATATGAAGAAGGGAAAAATGAAGAGGAAAGAACAACAACAAAAGATAAAATAATCTTTAGATTTGGAAGGATATTGATGTTCATTTATTAAGCTCCATTGTTAGTCTCACGGTTGGCAGTTCAAACCTACCAGCCACTTTGAGGGAGAAAGATATGGCTATCCATTCCTGTGAAGATTTACACTCTTAGAAAGTTAGGGCCATGATAAGTTGGAATCAACTTGAAGGCAGTGAGTTTGTTTTTTAGTTGTCATGTTTGAGTTGACAATTACATTTTCACAAATCAAGTTAAGTACTTTTGGTTTAGCCCCAAAATGTCATACATATCAAAACATACAAATGATTTTAGCTGGAGAGTCACATGTAATTGCAAGAAGTAATATATACTCATTATCCAATAGCAACATCTTGCTTAAGTACAGTACAATATCACAACCAGAAAATTGACAGTGATAAAGTTGATTGATTTTATTCAGATACCACCAGTTTTCCATTCACTTTATTTAGTGTGTACAGTTAGTTATTTGCAGTTTTTCTTTCTTTTTTCTTTTCTTATAAATCATTTTATTGAGGGCTGCTTCAGTTCTCATAACAATCTATACATCAATTGCATCAAGCACATTTGTACATATGCTGACATCATCTTTTTCAAAACATTTTCTGAGTCCCGGGGGCACTGTTGGGTAAGCTTTGGGCTGATCCCCTCAAAACATTTTCTTTCTATTTGGGCCTTTAGTATCAGCTCCTCTTTTTTTCCCTTCCCTTTCCCCTCTTCATACATTAGAAATTAGTATTATTTTCCTACATTATACCATCCCCTGTCTCTCATCATCCACATTTCTGTTGTTTGTATGTGTGTGTGTGATATGTTGATCATTGTGATCAGTTCCCCCTTCCTTGCCCTTTTCCCTCCTCCTTCCCCTACCCTCATGATATTGCTACTTCCATTCTTGTTCCTGAAGAATATTTGTGAGAACACTACCACTGTCAAGATACAGAATAATCCCACCAGACTCATTGCAGCAAGCTGATTCCCAATCACGGTCACCACATACGACAGAATAGAATTACCTGTAAGGGTTTCTGAGACTGTAACTTTTTAAAAGTTTTTGATTTTACAAATCTTATTTAATGTTGATACATTTCATTTATGGAATTTCACATGTCTTTCATTTGTCATTCATCAATTGCTTTTGAATTCCTCCAAGTCTTGTAAAAGTTCAGCTTCAAGATTGCCCTTTTTAAAAGGAACCCATGCTAAAATCCATGACTGTTGTCAAGATACTGTTCAGTAGACATTAATCTCAGAGATATCACAGTTTTTCTAGCTATGCCACTTTTACCTCCAATTATGGACAAACATCAGACATCATGCCTTAAGATGCTGTTATTCACTCCAGGGCCATATTTTGATCAGTATAGATTCATTCTGTTTTCCTCTGAAATTCAGACATCCTCAACAATGAGTTGAAATCCCTTGCAGTCCCTAAGAACTGTGTAGCTACTCTGCAAATTACGCTACACTACATAAGGATCAAAACCATCTACCTACTAGATTGTTCCTACTGTCTACAAGTCTCGCAGTGCTTTCTCACAGATCCAACCAATAGGTCTGCGAGTAAATCAGACCACATAGCTACTCTATGAGACATTTCAAAAGATGTGGTTCTACAGACAACGCTCCAGCAGGATAGACCGCGATGAGACTGTAACTGTGTACAGGAGTAAGAAAGTCTCCTCTTTCTTCTGAGGAACAGAGTTGCTTTCGAATTGCTGACCTTTCAGTTGACAGCTCGATTTGTCACCACTAAGCCACCAGGGCTTCAATTTCCTCACAAAGAGTCCTCATTTCATAGCCACAGATACCTTCCTCCTTCCCCATCTCCCCTATCCTTTTGCAACCACTAACTGTTCTGTAGTTTTATTGTCTCAGGAATGCTACATGGAGCCATGCAGTTTGCAACCTTTTGAGACGGGCTTTTTCAATCAGTATAATCCTCTGAAGAGCCATCCAAATTGTTGCATGGACCAAAAATCCAGTCCTCTTGCAAGATAGTGTACAAGAGGCTCGAGGTGGCGTGTGAATGTGTGTGTGTAGGGGGAGGGGGGAAACAGAGCAAGACATAAGTTGTTTAAGCTGTTGAACGCAAAAATGATTATCTTATTTGGAACCCCCCACCAATTCACAATAAAAATTTTGAATAAAAAAGAGGAAAGTATAATATGGGGGCTGAAATAAATGCTATTTGGTTTGGAGCCATGAGAGAGGGAACTGAGCCTAAGAGAATAAAGATTATAGCCATGGATTCAATGGACAGAAAATGGCTATTTGATGAAATAACCAACCAGCAGTGTGTCTTCTAATCCACAAATATTCTCAGGTGGTTGGAGAGGCTATCAATGATTGGAAAGGCATTACATTTGACACTTAACAGTGAATCATAAGTGAGAATTTGTTCATCTAACAATAGGATATCACGCAAACAGTATTGAGGATACCTGGCCAGCTGTTAAATCAAGGAAAGTCAAAGGATAAGGTATGTCAGTGTCTTGTGCAATATATGATTTTATAAAAGTTTTCATCCACTAGCAGCTTTAGTAAAATTCATTCATCTTCTTGTGGTGAAAAGGAGAGCTAATGGTGCATAGGTTAAGCCTTGGTTGCTAAGCAAAAGGTCTGCAGTTTGAACCCATCAATTGCTCTGTGGGAGAAAGAGGAGGCAGTCTTCTCACAAAAAGATTTACAACTTCATAAATCCTTCTACTCTCGATCCTAGCCTTCCCCTGCAGAAACAGTTCTACTCTCAAAAATGGTGCTTAATGTCGCCAAGTAATCAGTGTGGAAATTGTCAGGTGAGAACCAAACTTGCTATGTGATTTTTACCAAAACTTTAAGAAAATAGTTAAAAATAAGAGCAATACACTTTGTCCTGCCTGGTGCTTTCTCTCTCTTTGGACCCCTGAGATGCCATCTAAGAAATCTGGTTACCTTGAAGCCACAATGCTGACCAGACCATGAGGAAAGATCACATGGGGCTGGAGAGGGGCTCCCCTAAAGCCCCAGATGTTCCAGCCTTCTCAGTCCATTAGATATGTAAATGAAGATGCCTTCAAGAGGACCGCAAATAATTATTTCAGAAGAAGCCCTGAATCAGAACTATCCAGTTAAGCAACTCCCAAATTCTTGACCGGCAAAAACAGGGAGAAAGATAATACATGACTTGTGTTGCTTTAAGCCTCCAAATTTTAAGAGGATAGGTTATGTAACACTAGAGAAACAGAACATCCCCTTCATTCCTCACTCAAGATAGAATGACTGTCAGTTATTGAGAATATCTCCTTTAAGACTTTTAGATGCCTTGGCAAACTTTTCACATAAAATGCATATGAACTCACACTGTGCCTACTATTGCAGTTTTTTAAAATAATATTATGTCACAGGCATCCTTTGACATCCTCATATAGCTCAGCCTCATCCTTTCATGACCACAAAACACTTTATTATATGAAGGTGCCACAACTCAGTTTCAATCTTCTAAAGGCGCATAAATATCCTTCAGTGTTTATAAGAGGTGTCTATGTAAATATACAGATTTTGTAATAAAATTGTTGCGCTGCTTTATAAACTAGTATTTATATCCAATACATTGTATTTCCCAAGCTAGCAAGTATTCTTTAAAATATTAATTGTACTGCTGGAAAAATATGTATAATAATTTATTTAAATAAGTATTACTAAATATTTATATTGTTTGCTATAAAAATGCTGCAATTAACAGCACCATATATTCATTTGTATACACTTGCTCAGTTATCTTTAGAATCAATTTCTAAAATTATAAATGCTGAATCAGAAGGTATATGCACTGAAAATGTTATACAAACTGCAAAATATACCTGAAAATGTTTGCTCCAGTGTGTTAGTCCGGGTAAACTAGAGAAACAAACTCATAGACATGCAAATGGATATAAGGGTATGGTTTATATTCAAGAGGAATGGGACATTAAGAAAACATCCCAACCCAGTCCAGTTCAGTCATAAGTTCGATATTAGGCCATATGCCCGTTCCAGTCTATAACGTCTCTTTATGATTCATGAAGTCACAGGCCAGTGGGTGCAGAATCCCGGCGCTGGCAGGGGTCTCTCCAGGGTTCCTCCCTTCCAGGGCTCTGGGTCCATCAACAGCATCCAGTGGTGGTAGAAGCAACTCATCGCTGGCAGGGGTCTCCATGTGGCCTCTCCAGCTCCAGAGGTCTGGCTCCATCAGGATAAGGCCATGTGGCTCCTCCGGCTCGTCCAGCTCCTCGGACACTGCCATCTTGTCTTTTTCGCAGTTCGTTGTCTCTGAGACTAACTCCCAACAACTGGGGAGATAGCTTCTCATCTCCATGAGGGAAATATCGCGAGATTTCCCAGAAGTCTCAGGAGAAAGCTATGCCCACACAGAAGCCTCATTGTCTACTCAATGGCTATCTCCAGATTAACAGGCTAAACTCCACCCCCACATCTCAATCATGAAATTAACATAGGCACATGACCACCACATCCAGTTAATGCTCCATCATCAGGAAAAGAGACTACGGTATATATATTTTCTCACAGTCTTATTAGTTATAACTATTCTTTTAAAATTTTATTTAAGAATAGTTTTATTGATATAATATTCGTACATCATACACTTCAACAGTTGTCACTTTTTTTCAATGTTTTATTGGGGGCTCCTACAGCTCTTATAACATTCAATGCATCATTTGTATCAGGCATATTTGTACACGTTTCCATCTTCATTTCCAAATATTTTCTTCTTGAGCCCTTGTGTGTATGCTCCTCTTTCCCCCTCCTTTTTCTTTTTTATAAATCATTCTATTAGGGGCTCATACAACTGCCATCACGATCAGTACATACATCAATTGTATGCAGACCACATTTGCACACTTGTTGCCATCATCATCCTGAAAATATTCTCCCTCCACTGAGGCCCCCAGTACCAGCTCTCCATGTTTCCCATCCCTCCCCCCTTCCCCATGAACCATTAATAATTTACAAATTGTTATTACTTTTTCATATCGTACATTGTCCTATGTGCCCCTTCACTCACTTCCCTGTTGTCTGTACCCCAGAGAGGAGGTTATATGTAGAGCCCTGTGTGGCGGTTATGTGCTTATGTTAATTTTATGATTGAAATGTAGAGGTGGAGTCTAGCCTGTTAATCTGGAGAGAGCCATTGAGTAGCTCATGAGGCCTCTATGTGGGCATGGCTTTCTCCTAATACTCTGGGAAATCTCGCAATATTTCCCTCGTGAAGATGAGAAGCTATCTTCCCCAGTTGTTGGGAGTTAGTCGAAGAGACGATGAATCATGGAAGGGACAAGATGGCAGCGTCCAAGAAGCTGGAGGAGTCGGTGGAGGGACCACATGACTTTGCCCTAATGGAGAAGACCTCTGAAGCTGGGGCAGCCACATGGAAAGACCCCTGCCAGCGCCGGGATTCTGCACCCACTGACCTGTGACTTCGTGAGTCGGAAGGAGACTTTATAGACTGATTTCGGGCATATGGATTAATATTGTACTTATGACTTTGTACTGGACTGGATTGGGATGCTTTCTTAATGTCCTGTTTCATATATATATATATATATATATATATATATATACCTTTTCCTTATATCCATATGCGTGTCTATGAAATTTTTTCCTCTAGTTTACCCAGACTAACACACCCTGCAATTGGTTCCTCAAAATTATTCTTATCACTTAAAAAATGCCAACTCTTTGCCAAGCTCAAGGCTAAACTTAGTTTACCTTTGTTTTAATTTACATTCAAGTGCTCCTTCTGGTGGCAGAAAGGTTGTCGGTTCAAATTCATCTGGCAGTGCTGCGGAGCCACAGCCAGGAAAACCCCCTGGAGCAGTTCTACTCAGTAATATATCGGATTTGGGTTAAGTTGTTCTACTTAGGCAGCCCTGATGTGGAGGGTAGCTCTCAGGGAGGCAAAATAGACTTCCTTGTTGATTCTAATACTTTTCTCTCATTGAGGCCAGATGTAACCCCATGATTCTTTTCTACACAGCTCCAGATGGCCTCTACCTATATTTATAGGAAGTGGGGTGGGGGGTGGGGGCAAGCTTCTTGTATTGGTGATAGACTGGGCCTGCAAAACTTAAAGTATTCACTACCTGACATTTTATAGGAAAAGTGTGTCAGCTAATACTCACCTTTAGTCAGTTAAAAACAAAAAAACAACCCTTTGGATCTAGTCCATTAAGTCACTCCATGTCTTTCTTCTTATAAAACCTAAAAGCATTATATCAAGTATTTTTGAGAAATATTCATCACAGACCATAATCTTTGGGCAGTGTTAGTTGTTAGTCTAAGAGCCCTCTAGAGTAAGCCCTCCAAGGAGCTGGGGATTAGAGCATTGTGCAGGGCTCTGATCTGCCAAGGTCTGTGTGTTAGTCCGGGTAGACTAGAGGAACGAATTTCATAGACACGCATATGGATATAAAGGAATGGTTTATATACAAAAGGAATGGAACACTGAGAAAGCATCCCAACCCAGTCCAGTTCAAAGTCATAAGTCCGATATTAGCCCATATGCCCGATACCAGTCTACAATGTCTCCTTCCGACTCACGAAGTCACAGGTCAGTGGGTGCAGAATCCCGGCGCTGGCAGGGGTCTTCCCACGGCTTCTCGCTTCCAGGACTCAGGCTCCATCAGCAGCATCCAGTGGTGATAGAGACAACTCAGCACTGGCAGGGGTCTCCATGTAGCCTGTCCAGCCTCAGAGGTCTGGCTCCATCAGGGCAAAGCCATGTGGCTTCTCCGGCTCCTCAGATGCTGCCATCTTGTCTTGTTCGTGATTAATCGTCTCTGAGACTAACTCCCAACAACTGGGGAGATAGCTTCTCATCTTCAAGAGGGAAATATGGCGAGATTTCCCAGAAGTCTCAGAAGAAAGCCATGCCCACACGGAGGCCTCATTGGCTACCCCTTGGCTATCTCAAGATCAACAGATTAGACTCTACCCCTACATCTCAATCATAAAATTAACATAAGCACATGACTGCCACAGTTTGGTCACTCCGGGGTAGAAGCTCGGGGCTTCCTACTCCCACAAGCGCTGCAGTCCCAGAGACTCACAGGGCAGTTCTACCTTGCTCCATCAAAGGGTCACTGTGAGTTGGCATCAGGTGAATGCCAGTGAGTTTGGTTTGGTTTGAAAGAGGCATGCTGGGGGGTGAAAGTGCCTTTTCAACCGCCTCCTGTTTGTGGCCTCCCTACAGGGAGGGAAGCAAGTCCCCGACGAAGTGGTTAGAGCCGTGTTGGAAACAGCGAGTACGGAGAAGTCACAAACTGGCGTTTTCGATTTGTAGTGAATCTCCTTTGAGCATGAGGGAAGCGAATCCGCATGGCTATTTCCTTCCATCCCGGAATTAGTCCCTCTTCAGGGACGCTTCCTCAAAGTCTTCTTCTCTCTGTTACAGCATCGGGTTCAATTGGCCTGGTATTAAAACTTTTCTTTCCACAGTGCACCTCCAACGTAGGATTTAAACGCCCTCTGTATTATGTGAAGTCGCCCCGACTCTGGTAAGGAGTTCTCTTGGCCAATTCTGAAGTCTCCTGAAGTCTTCCGAAGGCAGGCGCCGGTAGCTGGTAATGGAGTGCATGCCATTAATCAAACCTGAGGAAAAGGTGCACAGTGCGTGAGCTTATGAAACCATGGCAACGCTGCGCCGAGATTCTCTGGCTTGTGCTTCCTGCCCATACGTTTTCCACATGGTCTGCTCGGCCTCTCTCCCTGTTGGGTTTACGTATGGAAGAAGTCATCTCAGGCACTCCCAGCCTACAATAGTCCATTGTTGAAATAACACAACAAAACAATGCTTTTGAAAAAGAAAATGTCTTGCCGGGTGTCAAAGTCATTTTTGCAGGAAATTAGCATTAATGTGAACTGGAAGACCCTTGTGGACTTTATTTCCTTTATTCCCTTCACTGTAACATCTCAGCAGGAAACAAGACATAGTGAGCTAGCCAGGTGACAGGCGATCCAACAGAAATACAGCAGACGGCACAATAGGAAACAACCTATTTGTGATACAGGGCCCCGTGTCACCTCACTAGAAAATCAGAACATCTCCAGGTCCTTCAGATGCCTTTGTAAAAGGTGGTGCGCTCATGTTGCAAGTGACAGGAACACAGCTTGAATTAGTTTAAAAAAAAATGTGGGTGGAGTGGGGCTCCCTGGCTCACAAAATCCAAGGAAGAGATGAGTCACCAAGTAATGGGAGAACTGGGATGTTGTCTTTCAAGAACAATGGGAAGCAGGGACCCAAGGCTGCCAGGACCTTCCCTTTCCACCTTTCCAGAGGTCTGCTCCCCGGATGCCTCTTTCATTCCCTCTCAATGAAGATCAACCACGAAAGACACCGAGGCCTTCACAGCCCTTTGGTTTTGTTTGTGGTTTTAGTGGGTTGTTTCTTCTTTTTAAAAATCTTAGCAGTTTTTGCTCCTAAAGAGACACAACCCTTCTCAATGTTTATAAAAAAATCCTTGGGGAAAAACTTGAGGTCCAGGTTGGAGCAATACTAATGGGAGCTACATCACCTAAGAAAACGATGCACGTGACCTTGGCCTGGCAGGCGGAGGTCACTGTCGATCTAGATGGTCAGCCCCATGCCTTTTCACCCTCCTTGTCTAAGGAACGATCTGCAGCAGACGTTATGGGGCTGACCCTTCCAGAGGTGACCCCTGTTGTTTTAGAAGGCAGGAGTGGTCTATGGGCAAGCGGATTCTGGACCTCCCAGGATGGGAGATTAGCCATATACTGGATACTCTGCTTCAGAGAGCAAACTGTCCTAGCGCTATCCCAGATGTCTGTCAGGTCAAGATAAGGAGAGATGAAATATATTTCTTTGAAGGCCAGCGACAACAGATTTGTCATAGGAGAACAGCAAGAAGCGTGGAACTGACAGGCAGCATCTAAAATGGGTCTCTCCTGGTCAACCCTGAGAAAGGGCAGGTCTGTCTTTCTGTGTAAAAGGCTCTGGCTGGGACCTGCTTTAGGGTTCCCCCCCTTCACTGGCCAAGGTCTACTGTCAGTCCTGTGTGCCTTCCTCGGGGTAAGCAGGCACCGTGCCCAGACTGCTGGCTCATTGAGGATTGAACTTCAGCCTTACCTGCCCCTCAGCCAGGAACCCCTGGGCAGGGCCTGGTGTGCCTATATCTGTAACAGCCTTGTCCTGTCAGAAAGGAGGCAGAAGAGGCAGACAGTCTCTTCTCCACATGGAAGGATCCTCAGGGTCAGTAAAAAGAAAGATCCAGTGGCAGGTTGGGGCTGATGTCTTAGAGACAGTAGCAGGAATGGCTGATGTCAGAGGATTATATCCAATTGCCACGAGTGGAATCCACTCGTAGTAACTCTGCAGGACAGAACCCTACTCCCCTGGTGGCAGAGCGGGTATGAGTTGGGCCGCTAATCATAAGGTCAGCAGTTTGAAACCACGCACTGCACTGAGGGAGAAAGCAGAGGCTTTCTACTCCTAAATAGAGCTCCAGTCCCCCAAATTCACAAGTCCGAGAGGGGGGCTCTGAGCCAGCATCCACTGGATGGCAGTGAGAGTGAGGGATGCAGTTCCCAAGGCCATCATCCCAGCAGAAGCAAACTGCCACGTCTTTCTCCCTTCGAGCAGCTGGACGGTTCGCACTGCACACCTATTGGTTAGCAACTGAGTGCTCAACCAGCGTACGGCCAGAGCTCCTTTCAGAGGACGCTGCAGATGGACTCCACCTCTTGGCATTGCAACAATAGCAGCAGCTCTTGGAGTGGAGAAGCAAGCACACCCAACAGCTTCAGCGAGGTCCTTGGTGCCACGGCAATGAGCATCCGAGCTGACATCTCGTCCAATTCAAAAAGGAAATAACTGCTTGCTGTTCTCAGGACCTCAGATAGCAGAAGGCCATCCTAGACACTCTCTTTTGAAAAGGATAGTTGTGGAAGATTTTAGGAGGGGTCCTGGTGAGGTACCTGTTTGTCAGCAGTTTGAAACCAGCAGCCAGTCCACAGAAGAAGGGTTCAGCTTTCCATTCCTCTAAGAGTTTACAGTCTTGGGGACCCACAGGGGCAGTTCTGCTCTCTCCTACACAGTCACTATGCGCCAGAAATGACTTAACGATAGTTTATTTTGGAGTGAGTTTGATCCTTATGGGGATTTAGGGTGCCATTTTAATGCATGTGTACTCAAACTTGTAAGGTAGCCACTCTTAAAAGAGAAGACAAAATTAAGAATGAGGAGGGGTGAAATGGAGCAGAGACCTAAGTGCCAGCTGAAGACAAGGGGACATCCTCTCCCGGAAGGGATGAGTCAACCAGGGTGCGGTATAGCACCCATGAAACACACACGATGCGGCTGGTTCCTTGAGGCTTCCTCACCCCCCATTATGTGACTTCAACCCTGCCTTTTCCTTCAGGCTCAACCAGAGCGTGTACACAGGGACAGATAAGAGCTCAAGATACATGGAATCCAGTTCAGATAAACTCCTCAGAAACAGAAACGGGACCTAGCGTTACCAGGTGAGTAGGGGGAAGGTGGGGAGCAGAGGGGAGGAAGAGAGAACTAACAGTAATGATGGACCTAAGCACACCCCCCCCCCATGACGAACAACAGAAATCTCAGGAGAAGGGAGACAGTGGTTGGTGTAAGATATGAAAATAATAATAATTTATAATTTATCAAGGGCTCACAAAGGGGGAAAGGGATGGGGAAAAGAAGAGCTGATACCCAGGGCTCAAATAGAAAGTAACTATTTAGAAAATAATGATGGCACCATTTGAACAAATGTGCTCATGCAACTGATGTATGGCTTAGGAGACCTGTAAGCTATAAGAGCCCCCGAGAAAATGATCACTTTTTAAAAAAATGGGGGTAGGGTGGGGATACACAACCACATTGTCCCAAAGAATAGAGGAATCAGTTCACGAGGGGTGATGTCTAAAAAAAGACACTGGCAGAGGGAGGCAAGATGTGGGGGATCTGGGTCTATGAGGGCAGCAGAATCTGGGGGCCCCTCTGACACCAGTTGTGGATCAGTGTTGAGCCTGGCAGGTCCTGAGGCTGTGATCAGGAAACAGGTGTGCTGTGAGTCGTGTGGGCACTTAGAGCAATGTCCGGTCCCCAGCACCACAGGCCAGCCAACCTGTCACTGGGCTATTAAATCCCATTTGTTTTTGTTCATTCAAGCAGCCACCCAAGAAGGTTCCAGTCACCTCATGAGTCAGAGACTTGTTCCCCATGAGCTGCTGCCAGACTGGGTCAATGCTACCCTTTCAGATACTCCCTAGAGTCTTGGCGGCTGTGTGAATTAGGGTCTTGGCTAGGTTCCCGGCTCTGACACTAGCTAGAGGCCCAGGGGGAAGGGGCCCTCAGAAGGGCAGATATGAGGTACTAGCTATGTGAGTATGGCACTAAATATGACTTTCAAATCAAGGGGAAAGAATAGATCACTCAAACATGTTGGGAAAATCGGCTAGTTGGGGGAGGGGGCATTAGAGCCTTATGTTATTGCATGTAAATAAATTACAGACAGGCTAAAAAAAGCTCATAAAATTTTCAATATTTTCAAGTATTAAAAATTTTCAAATATTAAAGCAAAATATAGAGCAAAAATAAATAATAAAGGAATGATTGTTTAATGCAAACCATTGAAAATTGTGTGGCAAACAAAAATAAATAAAAACAACCCCCACTTCACATATCAGGTTAAAATACAAATGGGAAAATGGGAAAAATTGTTGTTTGTTTTTTTTTTTAGGCATCACTGCCCTGGTGGTGGGAGTAGGAGGCTCAGCCTTTGCTCCTGTGAGCGGGAATTGAACCTCCGTCCCAGTGGGTCGCAGTCCCGTGCACAACCACTATGCCACCAGGACTCAGCCCCCAAAATGGGAAAAATTGTTTGACAGCATAATGTGAATGAAGGAGGGAGTCCTGGTGACAGTGGTTACAAGTTTGGCTGTCAACCATAAGGTTGAAGGTTTGACTCCACCAACTGCTTCTCTGGAGAAAACAAAGCTTTTTGCCCTCATAAAATGTTCTAGCTTCGGCCTGAGCCCTGGTGGCGTAGTGGTTGAGTGCGGGACTGTGGCCCACTGATTTGGTGTTTCAAATCCAGCAGCAGCTCTCCAGGAACAAGGCTGGGCCTCCCACTCCCACCAGAGGTCAGTGATGCCCCCCCCCAAATGTTCCAGTCTCTGACAGATTTGAACAGACTCTGTGCCTCTGCTCAAGACCTCCCTCCACTCAAGAACACTTTATTCTAATAGTCTGGCATTCCGTGATGCTCACCCTCCTGGCACAATCACTGAAGACAAAATGAGTGCACAAGCAAATGTAGTGAAAAAATCAGATAATGCCTTGCCATCAAAATATTTAGCATCTGGGGGTCTTAAAGGCTTGAAGTTAAACAAGTGGACATCTAGTAGAAAAGCTACCTGCCCACATGAAAGAAGCACGCCAGCCTGTGTGATCATTAGGTGTCAAGGGGATCAGATAACCAGCATCAGAGGACTCCAAACAAAAAAGCAAAAATATATATTGTTGAGAATGAAGGGGTCGGAGCAGAGACCCTAAGCCCATCTGTAGACAATAGGTCATCCCCTGACAGAAGAGTCACAAGTAAGGGATGAGTCAACCAGGGTGCAGTAAAGCACTGATGAAGCACACAATCTTCCTCTGCTTCTTTGAGGCTTCCTCACCTTCCCACTAACACAATCCCAGTCCTGCCTTTCACTGCGGGCTAGGCCCGAGCATGTACACAGGTGCAGATAAGAGTTCAGGACACATGGAATCCAGGTCAGATAAATCCTTCAGGAACAGACATGAGAGTATAGATAGCAGGACGGTAAGGGGAAAAGGGGAGAGGACGGGGGAAGAAGCCTCTAGAGAAGGGAGACAGTGGTCAGTGTAAGAAAGGGAAATAATAATAATTTATAACTTTTCAAGAGTTCACAAGGGCGGGAGGGGAAATGGAGGGGGAAAGAGGAGCTGATACCAAGGGCTCAAATAGAAAGTAAATGTTTAGAAAATAATGATGGCAACGTATGTCCAAATATACTCGATACAATTGATGTATGGGTTGTTATAAGAGCTGTAAGGTCCCCCAATAAAATGATCTCTAGAAAAATGTCCAAGCCTCTGAAACCCACAGAGACAATTCTACCCTGTTTCATAGCAGTGAGCTATCAGCCATTCAATGGCAGTGGGTGTGAAATAAAGGATTATCCATGCCTCAGTTAACTAAAGCTGCTCGGACAAACACACCACTCATGGATGGATGGCTTTCACAAACAGAAATATGTTTTCTCACAGCTCAGGAGGTTTGAGGTTCAAATTCAGAGCACCAACATCTGAATTTGGTAAAAACCTCAGTAGAACACTGTGCAGTTCTTTTAAAAGGTGGTGGAAAGCTACATGGACACAAAAACATGGCGTCAATAACTGGGCTTCTTTGTTTTTGTAGAGTAGGGTAGGGTTTGAGAATTCAATTCAATTTTATCAGAATTCAATTCAATTTTATCAGTTGTTCCCATTTATGGCCAGCAAAGCTTCTGATAATTTCCTTCATTAATCAAAGACGTAGGTACCGACTTCATAGTCCTCTTAAGCACCATCACCCAAGGTGACTTCAGTATCTGTGTGGGCCAACCAGTCCAACGCCAGTCTTAGGAGTTCTTAAATCCTTAATTTATAATACGATACACTCTTTATGGTCATCCCACTCTTAGAATCACATTGTGCAGCAATTTCACCATCTCTAAAAATGCCTAAATCAGCAATTCCCCCATCTTAGCTTCTCATATGATCAGTTCAACACTCATCATATGTTTGTGCTTCAAATCCCGATTTCCACCACGCACATATGTTCTGCCTGTCAATCAGCCATCACCTTATTTGCCTACGATTCAATGCTTGACCATGTCAAGCACTCTCTTAGAAACATTTGTAATTCATCTGCCTCGTCATTTGTATTGCATCTGCTACAAAATCTTTTTTTCTGTGTGTGGTATGGATTGTCTGCTTATTGGCATAGCTAGGCTATCACTGAATATCACAAGATGCTCAACTATACACTGATAGTCACTAATTTCGCCTGGGCCCTTGTCTTTGGCTCAGATTCTTCAAAGCAGAGTCCAAGGCAAGGGCTTGACTACAAATTATTTATTTGGAGAGGAAGGGGAGGGAAGGAAACCAATACATGGTGGGTTAATAAGCAGATTACCGCTGTCAACCTCTGGACTCAGTTCCACTGAGTCTCCTAGGAGAAACCTAGGAGAATATGTAGAACCCACCTATAAGCTGTTCCACCTCACACCTGCCTGCCATTGGTTGAGGACTGCCTTTGGACTGCCCTTTCATTCTGAGAGCAAGCTTCCAACCCTGCTGTAAGCACAGTGTATTCAGTCCTTGTAGTAGAATGTTAACAGCATGTTTGTACCAGAACTGTGAGGTGATGCAAAAACAATATAGCCTCCAGGAGGCTCAGCAGACTTAATCTCCCTTTCTGCCCAAGCATTTCAACATTCCTTCCATCATTTCAAACCTCCAAGGCTCTTTGTTATCCCCTCGATCTCAGCAGATGAATGACTTCCCAGTTGAGAGAGAAACACTGCAGGTCTCTGAAAGGAACTCATCATGTTTCTGAAACAATTCTAATACCTCACTCACATCTCCATCCATCACTTTAATATTTCCTCCTCCTACGACTAACCTCTCCACCTGTTTTCCATCCTGTCCATTTGATCTGCTTCCTCTCAAAGTCTTCAACCACTCTCTCTCTGGCCTGCTTTCTGCCATTTCGTAGTGGGGCTAACCACTATGAGTTCTCTCTGTGGAATGGCTGTTCTGGGTGGTGAGATCTTTCGCGAGGCTCGATGGGCCAGGATGTACTCCACTCGCTCTTCCTCCCCCTTCACTTGCTCTCATGTGCTCTGGTCAGACATGGCCCTCTCCCAGAGCTGCAGACTCAGTACTGACCTCGAAATAAACTCCCCTGGGGGGAGTACAGCTGGGCTGTCTCATAGTTGGGATCAGGCCTGGGCCCTCAGACCCCTCCGCTGGCTCTCCGCTCCATACCTTCATGCTGCAATGGCGTCCTGAAACCTCCGGTTTAGTTTGGTTCCTCTTTCCCTGGGGAGATATCAACAATACACACCCCTTGGATGGATTAGTGCCCCATTCTCCCATCACACATCGACATCCCCTTCCCCTCCCCCGTTGGCTACCATAGATAGCCCTGGGTTTGGTCTGGCCTCTGCCATTCTACCTGGACCTCACTCCAGGAATTTCTGTACACAGTAGCTTTTCCCTCTATGCCCCTTTTATGCCGATTTTGCATTTTTAAGCTTACCTCAGCAGACTCATGCTGTACCTGTACTTTTGTGCTTGGCTTACTTCACTTAGCCTAATTTCTTCCATTCTTCCCATGCAGCAGTATGCTCCACGCGGTCATCACAACATTTCAGTGACGCGTAGTACTCCATCGTGGGTATGTACCACAACTTTTTAATTCATTCGTCCGTTGATGGGAATTTGCAATTGTGAACTGTGCTGAGATGACCATCGGAGCACAGATGACTGGCCGTGGTGTGTGAGAGGCCTTTCGCGTTTTGAAAGAGTTGTATTTAATCACGGGGAGCCCTGGTGGTCAGTCGTAGCGCATGGGGCTGCAATCTGGGGGGTCGGCAGTTCAGAACGACCAGCAGCTCTGGGGGAGAAGGTCTCAGCTGCTCACTCCCTGAAACAGTCACCCTCTCAGAAACCCACACGGGGTCGTCTGAGCCGGCATGGACTCAGTGGGAGCGGGCCCCTCCACATCCCTTATTTGTTCCTCAATCCCCTCACCCTCCATCCCCTGTCACCAATAAGCATGGCATCAATTATTGTCTCTATGCATATCCACTCCTTCTGTGTTTCATACCCTAGGAAACATAACAGAAACAATAAAAGCAAAGCAGAAAGAAAAAAATAAAATAAGGAGGAAGACAGAAAAGAATGCCAGCAACGTTAAAAGAAGCCAGAGAGAGAGAAAATGTCTGTCATGGAATAAGTGAGAAATATTTAAGCCTATGGCAAATTCAGATTGGATCAAGAGGAAAATCAATTATACTGTAATTCCATCGACCATAGCCCAGTCTACAATAATCTCTGTCTGATGGCAAAGCTGTTTATGTCCCTTGATTGTGGCAGAGGGCATCTAGCAGAAGCTTAATCTAACAAGGTACTCTGCCGATGGATGTTATGGCTTCGTCCTCCATAGCTTCCTACAAATTGGGTGTTCACAATTTAATCTCTGATACTTTCCCCTTCATCCTATTTGGATTTTGTTATTGTCATCTTTGGAACACACAGGCTGGTGTGCTTCTTCCATGTGGACTTAGCTAACTCCCTCCTCTCAGTCTTTTTATTCCTCTTCTTACAGGATGCTGTTCCCAGCTCTCCCTTATTTTCCATGAATGGTCTTAGTCACCTCCACACCCAATTAATGAGTAAAGGTCAATAACCAACTATTATCCTTGATTTCTCCCCTGAACTAGGGGCTAATTATGTTTTCCATTGCACAATCACACTCAATTCTATTATTTTGACCAAGTCATTAAACTTCCTTTACCCCATTTTCTTAGGTATAAAATTGAAATGGATGTATCTATTTCTTTTTTAAAAATAATTTTATTGGGAGCTCTTACAGATATAGCAATCCATAATTCAATTAGATCAAGCATAATTCTACAATTGTTGCCACCATCAGTTTCAAAACATCTTCTTTCTTTAATATATGTATATATATATAGCTGTATTTTACACCATCCAATGTATCACCTACAATTCTGTTATTCATTGCCCTCAAGTGGGATTACACAATCATCATTGTAATCAGCTCCTCCTTTCCCCTCCCTCCACTCCTCTCCCCATACCCTTAGACAATCATTACTCCTATTACTATTTCTGAAGGTTTATCTAGCTTGGATTCCATGATCTTAATTATACAAATGAACGCATACAGGTGTAACAAGATTGATGAGGTAAATGCTAAGATCATAATAGTAAGAGGAGGAAATATTAAAGAACTAGAGCAGAGTTAGGTGTTTCATCAGTCCTAGACTGCACCCAATGTATATCATCCCTTCGTGTGGTGGTTCTGTGAGGGAATATCAAATGTCTTACAGGTGGGTTTTGGGTCTGCACTTTGCCTATGCACCTTCATGTCTTTTTGATTGCTTATTTCTCACCTTCTCAGCACCTCATAATCACACAGGCTGGTGTGCTTCTTTCATGTGGGTTTTGTCGTTTCCCTGATAGATGGTCACTTGTTTAACTTCAAACCTTTAAAACCACAGGCTGAGCCCCGGTGGCGTAGTGGTTGTGCGCGGGACTGCAGCCCACTGGGACGGAGGTTCAATTCCGGCAGTGGGGCTGGGCCTCCTACTCTCACTGCCGGAGAGCGGTGATGCCAAAAAAGAAAAAACACACACACCACAGACTCTCTATCTTTTAATAGCTGGGTACCATTAGCTTTCTTCATCACATTTCCGTATGTAACCATTTTGTCTTCAACAATCATGTCAGAAAGGTATCATACAGTGGTACATTATTATAGCAAACCATTCTTGTACTGAGGTAAGATTTAAGGTGAGGACCAAAGTCCATTTGCATACACACAAATACATATATCTTTATATATACATATATATACTTATGCCTATATACATAATTTTTGTTTTTCCCCTCTTTTTTTTCTGTCCTCCTGTCCCATTAACATGTGGGCCTATTGTTCACCTCTCAGTCATTACTCTCAGATACATTTCTCATGATCACACATGACCAGGAACGCTCCACCCTTCTCACCATCAATTGTAGGGACCTTGCTACTCCTTTGCCGATGTCATTATTGGTTCGCCACTCCCCTCTTTTCATCTCCTTCCCCCATGCGCCCCCACCCAACCATCAGTATGTTGCTGTCTCCTTGGGATTGCTCATCCTGCCTACTTTATATGATAGACTTCAAAATAGAAAGTTAATTCCGTGAACTGTATCTCCGTACACTAGCGAAGGGATGTCATGTCTCAAGGTGAGGCCTACCCCGCAGTCCTCTCTTTGAGTGAGCTGCTCTGAGCAGGAATATGATCCTCAAGGCTTGGTGCACTGTAATGAGGTCTATTCTCTCTGCCCTTTTCTGTGGAGACATAAGCAATACCTTCCCCTTGAGTGGATTAGTGCCATGTTTCCCCATTGCCATCTCTTTTCTTCCCCTACCCCTCTATGGGTTATAAGACATACGTGGTAGGGAGAGGGGGAGATGTCTTTCAGCACAGGTACTGTCTGCATCTTTCTTTTTTCTTTTTTGATGATGTATAATGAATATATCACACAGTTTCCTCAGCCCAGGAAATGTATGATATGTACATTTTCTCTGACTCCCATTCTGCTGTTTGAACTTACCTCAGTGAATTCATGCTGTACCTGTCCTTGTGTGCTTAGCTATCTTCACTTAACACACCATTCTCTAACTCTTTCCAGAAGATGAGGTCCCTCATCTTTCATCACTGTTTTTTTTAGGGATGACTAACACTCCATTGTGTGTATATACCAGTATTTTAATCCATTCCTCTATTGGTGGAAATTTAGGCTTTTCAAGTCTTTCCGATTGTGAACTGAACAACCATGAACATTGGAGTGCAGAGGTCTGGTGGTGATCTGTTTCTTGTTTCTTCTGGGTAAAGGCCCAGTAGCGGAATTGCTGAGTCGTAAGGTAACTCGTTTTCCATTGGTTTCAGGTATCACCAACTCGCTTTCCACAGTGACTGTACATATCTACAAGCAGTGAAAGAGATCACCTATCTCACCACACCCTCTCCAACATTTGTTGCTTTCTGTTTTTTTTTTAATTGAGCCATCCTTGTGGGTGTTCAGTGGTATCCCATACTTGTTCTGATTTACATTTCTGGGATGACTAATGATCAGGAACATTTTCTCATGTTTATTGGCCACTCAGTTTTCTTTTTTAATGAATCTTCTCTTCAGGTTTTTTGCTCATCTCCTGCAGGGTTCTATAAATTTTAGTAATAAGACCTTTGCCTGATATGGCATTACTATCTTTTCCCGGTCTGTGGACTCTCTTATTACTCTGCTGATGAAGTCTTTTGAAGCACACAAGTGTTTTATCTTTAGTGTGTCCCAAATGTCTATTTAACTTCCTCTGGATGTGTATCCTTCATTATTTCTGATAGCCCATGTATTCCCTGTGCTAAGGTTCTTAGTTTTGTCACAATTTTTTTCATTGATCATCTTGATAGTTTGGGGTTTTACCTTGAGTTCTTTGATGCACCTTGAATTTGTCCTTCTATATGGTGTAAGGTAAGGGTCTTGCTTCATTCTTCTGCAGGTTGATAGCCTTTTTTTTTTTTCCAGCACCATTTGTTAAAAATGGCTTCTGTTTCCCATTTTACATTTTTGAGACTTTTATCAAAGATCAGTTGTCTATATACTCCTGTTTTTATTTCTGGAGTTTCGGTTCTCTATCATTATACCAGTGCCATACTGTTTTGACAACTGTAGTTGTATAATAAGTTTTAAAGTCAGGAAATAAAAGCCTACCCATTTTATTCTTCTTGTTGTGGAGATCTTTGCCAATTCTGGACTTCTTCCCTTTCCATATGAAGTTGGTAGTCAGTTTTTCCATTTCTTTGAAAAATGTTTGTGCTATTTGTATAGGGATTGAATTGAGCCTATATAGTGCCTTAGGTAGGATTTACATCTTTACAATCTTGAGTCTACTGATCCATGAGCATTTAATACATTTCCTTTTGTCAAAGTCCCTTTTCAGTTTCTTGTAATTATGTTCTGCAGTTCCCCCAAACATATCTTTTTTTGGGGGGTGGGGAGGGGAGGGACTTGGTTTGATATTTCAATTTATACTTGACTAATGTGAAGGGTACTACCTTCTTGATCTCTTTTTCTGTAATACCATCCATTGTATATAGCAATCCAATTGACTTCTACTTAATGATCTTGTCTCCTACCAATCTACCATATTCCTCTATGGCTTCCAGCATTCCTATTGTGGACACTTTGGAGTTCTCAATATATAAAATCATATCACTGGCAAATAAGGACATTTTCACTGCTTTTTTTTCCAGATGTATACTTTTGATATCCTTCTGTTGCCTTATATTATAAGCCAAGACCTCCAAAACAATGTTGAATAAAAATAGGGTCAAGGGGTCTTCTTGTCTGGTTCCTTTTTTCAGTGGGAAAGTATTAGTCTTTTCTCCACTGTTTGTAATGCTGCCCATTAGATTTTCGTATATAGCTTTAAATGTATTAAGGTAATTTCCCTCCAGTTCTATCCTCTTGGTGTCTTAATTAAGAATGGGTGTTGAATATTTTCAAAAGTTTTTTTGCATCTATTCATATTATCATGTGGTCCTTGTCTTTTTTCTTCTCAATGTGGTAGAAAATGATGATGGATTTTCAGATTTTGACACATCCCTGCATCCCTGGTATGAATCTGATTTGGTCACAATGAATTATTCTTCACTTGATCTTTGCCAAAATGCCAAGAAGCAAATGATGAATCATTCTTTTGTTATATGTTTGTATTATATTGGCCAAGATTTTTGTTAAGGATTTTTGCATCTTTGTCCATGTACTATTCTAGATGCAATATTTAGGAACATCTTGAGATAAATCAGCCTCTAGTTCTCTAATCTTGTGACATTCTTGCCTGGTTTGGGTATCGGTGTTATAATTTACTATCCTTTTCTATGCGTTGGAAGAGCTTATATAGAATTGGTTTCAATTCTTCTCTAAATCCTTGGTAGAATTCTCTTGGGAAGTCATGTGGGCTGGGGCTTTTTTTAGTTGGGAGTTCCTTGATAAATTTATCTATTTCTTCTTTTGCTATGGGTCTGATCAAGTCCTTGATGTCTATATGAGGTAATATGGAGAGGGTTTGTTTTTCCAGGTATTTGTCCATGTCTTCCAAGTTGTTGTATTCCTTGAAGTACAATACTTTGTAGTACTGTGTAATTAGTCTTTGAACTTCCTTAGGGTCCATTATCATTTCCCCTCTTTCTTCCCTCAACCTGGATATTGATGTTCAGCTCTTTTGTATCTTTTGTTAGGTTTGTCAACTTCTTGTCAATTCTGTTAATCCTTTTATTCTGTTACTTCTGAAGAATCAGCTTTTTTACTGAGTTGATTTTTCTCCATTATTTTTTCAGTCACTTACCTCCACCCTGATTTTTGTACTTTCTTTTCTTTTGCAATTAGAAAAATTAATCTGTTGAATCTATTCCACTTGCTGAAGGTTTTGTGATAGGATATAACCTCATAAGTCTCCCTTCTTTCTTCATCTGCACATTCATAGCTATCCAGTTTATTGTATTCTCATTCTCATTGGTTTTTAGAAACTTCCTAATTCCACCTCTAATCAATAACCACTTCTTTTTTTACCAATTCCTTTTGAAAAAGTAAGTTATTCATTCTCTAAGTATTTGCCTTCAAAAAAAAGAATGATTTAAAAAATTTTCCAGTTTGATGGCATACTAGTCAGAGAAGCAATCTGAATGATCACTATATTTTTGAACTCGCTGAAACTTGTCTTGTTCCAGCATGTGGTCTATTTTAGAAGATGTGCTATGTGAAGTTGAAAACAATGTGAATTTTAAAGTTTTATTTTATTTTTTTGCAGCTGGTGAAAAGCTCTAACTATGTCTATCAGGTCTAGTTGTCTAATTGTAGAGTTTAGTTCTGGAATCTTCTTGTTGAACTTCTTTTCTGTTGATCTATCTTTCTCGCAGAGCAATGTATTGAAGTATCCTACTATGATGGTTGATCCTGTGATTTCTTTTTTCATCTTTTGAAGAATTTGATTGATGTATTTCACAGGTCTCTCGTTGTGGGTGTATAGGTTTATTATGTTAACTGGTTCTTGGTTTACCGATCACTTTAATATTATATAATGCCCATATATATCTTTTATGTCCTTCATCTTGAAATTGATTTTGTCAGAGACTAGAATTGCTACTCTTGATTTTTTTAGATTGCCACTTGCTTGATATACTTTCCACCAATATTTCATCCTCAATCTGTTTTTGTCTTTAAGCTTGAGATGTGCCTCTTGCAGACAGCAGATTGCTGAGTTTTGTTTCCTAATCCAGTCTGCTAGCCCTTGTCTTTTGATGGGGTGAATTCAGACCCTTGATTTTCAGAGTTATTACATCCATCTGTGGATTCCTTGCTGCCATGTTGTTCCATTTATTATAGATATTTTCCTCTCTCCAAGTGGTATGTTATGTGTATGTGGGGGTAATTCATTGTTCCATTCTCACCATTGGGTCAAAGACGTCTTGGGCACAGCTGTTAGCTCTGACTTCTGGACAGTGTTACACTATGTGGTGGTCTCATGTCTCTGCTCTCTGGAGTTTGGTCTTCTGGGAAGTAATTTTTATAATGCTGTGTTTTTTTTCCCTTCCTTTTTCATGGTGCTTTTTTTTAAATGCATTCTCTAAATTTTTCTGATCTACAAAAATCCTTACCTTTCCATCAATTTTGGTGGAAAATTTGGCATGATAGATGATTCTTGGGTTATCTTTATTCTCCTTCAACTTTTGGAAGATGCTATTCTTTTTCTCCTCTTCTTCATGGATTCTGCTGATGTGTCTGTACATATGCTTATCTGATTACCTTTATAAGTGACTACATTTTTTCTCTTGTTTCGCTTTTGATTTTTTCCTTATCCTCAAAGTTGGACAATTTGCTATGATATGGTTTAGTGTGTTCTTCTTGGGATTCAGTCTAATTGGTGTCCTCTCTGCTTCCTGAATGATTTTCTGATTCTTCTTCCTTAAATTGGGGATGTTTTCTTCCAGGAATTCCATTTCTATGTCAGTTGTAGTTTTTCATTATGTATTTCTCTCACATCCCAATTTTTTGACTATTGTTTCTCTTCATAGCATCGTTCATTGTTCTCATCAGCTTCTTTAATTATTTTCTTTGATTGTCTTTCATGTTTGTGGAATTCTTCTTGGCAATCTTTGAGGTCACTGATAGGATACTTGGCCTATTCAAGACTGTTGGTAAGTCTTTTACTGTTTGCTTTCCTTCTGCTGCATTTTCCCTTAACTCTTGATTTCCCTTCGGTAAGTGGGCTCTATCTTTTCTATCTTTTCATCTTTTTTTCTGTACTAATTCCCTTATATCCCATATGACTCTAAGCAGTGTACTGAAGATTTCTTTCTGTGATGGTTCAGTCTTCTTCTATGTACAAAGAAGCTGGGTGCAGAGGGTTATGAGAGATACATATTTAATTGGTAAATTGGTGGAAAATGGATATTGTTGTAGTGTAGGAACCAAGTTCTAGATTTTTTGGTGGTTGAGGTGCATGATGGGCATGTTAAATCTATCAGGGTCCCCTATCAGCCATGTAAATTATACAAGGGAGAATGCAGATCTTTAATTATTTGATTTTATAACACAAGGTTCCTTAATAATAAGTTGCTGCACAACTCCAAATTCTCCTTTCCTTATGTACAATATCAAGATAGATACAGGCTATTATTGTGGATGCCCCTGTGAGGAGGGACTTTTGTTCAGAAAGTTGTCTGGGTAGGTTCAGGGTAACCCTATGTTTGCTGGATATCTTGCCAGGGGTGGGAAGGTCACTGAGTAACCATTACATGATGAGTCCTAATTCCTGTGGTGGAGAAAGGAGCCCTGTGCTTTCTTTCTCAGAATCTAATGTGAATAGGTCTAAGAACTCTCTGGAGATAGCTATGCCATGAGTTCAAGTTGCATCTTTGTCTCCCTGGACACTGGCTCTCTCCCTAGAAGGCTGCAGTTTTACTTCTTGAGTTAAAGGAGGTTGAGTGTTGCTGAAGTGAAGGGAATGTGTTCAAGAAGTTATTGTGATTGGCATAAAGGAGGACTATAGTAAATTCACCTGGGACCCTTGTTGACCCTGTATATTATGTAGGGACAGTGTTTGGTGGTATGGCATTTTACTGCCTGGTGGTCTTGTAGAATGTCAGAGAGGGAGTGGATTCAGGGTACGGGGATGATTTGGTGTCTGTTATGACTTCGAGCACTGTCTTCTTGTGATTGAGTTAGTTATCTTGAGAGCATGTACCTTTGGTGAATCAGGTCAGAGGGGATTGGGATGGTGGAAATGGTCAAGTAGGCATGGGAGGAGAGGTCCATTCCTGTCACCAACCTAAGAAGCCTAGGGGGTGGTGAAGCATAGCAATGTCTTACTCACCTGGCTTGCGTCTTGTGTGGAAGACTTGTTTTGCTGCCTTACTACTGTGTGATCTTTGAACAATCTTTCAAAGATTTTTTTCTCACGTCCGACCTGGTAAAACATCTTTTGGGGACTTCAGTTGTTGTTGTTGTTGTTGTTGTTTTTCCTGTTTTGCTATGTTAAAGCTTTGTTAATGAACCAGGCATGTGGTGACTTATATTCAAAGTGACAAAAAGGAACACAGGTTTGGAATGACTGTGTTTTTTAAAGTTTCTTTTTCTTCTTTTAGGAATTTTCAGGATGTCCTAGTATTAGGGCTGAGCCACATTGTCGCCAAGAAGGTGTGATTAGATTTGCTGAGTGGGTTTTGGACTCACTGGGTTTGATTTCTCCCAGATGCCCCAGGGGCTCACTCCCCGATCACTCCTGCATGGCTCCATAGGCTGTGCTCCAGGGATCTGCAATCTGTTATGGGTAAATAGCCCAAGGACTCTCTGACTGTAGTAAATTAGTATCTAATTACCTATGGCTACCCACCTGGCAGGCCAAATGCAGAGATTGGCAGAAGGGGAAAGGGGAGGATGATGTGGTTCCTCTGTTTCTGCATGAGGAAAGGAGGTGCAAAGTCCTCATATGCAGGAGCAGAATGCAGAGCAGAGAGGGAAGTTTTCTTGTGACATGAGCTCTTGTGGCTAGCTTTTGGAGGCGCTCCTTGAGTCTGGATTATGACCACCCTTGGACAGTAGGCTGAGGAAATTACTGCATGTTGGAGGATCTCAGATGTAGGGTGCAGGAATGGGTATCAGACACTGTCCCACTGGACTTGGCGAGGCGTGCAGAAAGCCCACAGGCAGAAGCGGGAAACGGAGTGGGCAGCAAGTCCTCAAATAGCTCTGTGGGCAAAAATCATAAGGGAAGGTCTGCGCCACAAAACTTAGTATACTGGGATTCTCTTTCTAGCACCCTGCCTCTCCATATTGACCTCCTTACCTCTTAATTCTCCGATCTAACACTGGGAGCACTGGGTGGGTAATTCTACCTGGATGCCACCTTGAGATTCCTCTGGTGTTTCTTTATGACTAGATTGAAGGCAAACAGGATCAGGTAGAAGTGACGTGTCCTCTGTACAACACACCAGGAAGCAAAAGTGGAATATTTTTAAGGAAAAGTAGAAAATGATGAGAGTCGTAGTAGCATGAAAACCTGTCTAGCAAAGCTGATTCTCATGAGGTGTATCTCAGACACACCTTTATTCTCCAGTCTTTTTAGCAACTCTGATGCCTGTCATCCTTTTCATGGCATTGTTCTGCATTGTAGAATACGCTGCAATGACCACAAAGAACTCATGAAGCATACTTACAGTTTGGTGGTTTGTTGAGGCATTAGAAGTGTAGAGGTTGGTATCAGGATCATGGAGCACATGTCTGAAGTCTCCCTTCTTTAGTGCATACCTGCTTTCTCAGCTCTGTGCTTTCTCTCCTCTTGGCCCTTGATGAGAGGCTCCTCTCTGTCTCCTAAAGACAGCATTATCTTGGCCATGCTGTGTGTCACCACCAATTCTGTCACAGGGCCCATCTTCCAGTGGTATATCCCTTGACTCATGGCATAGCTATTTAGGAAGCTTCTTGCTCTTCTTTTTCTCTGTATTCTGCTTCCTCCTGTTTCTTCCCTTCCTGTTTTTTGCTGTCTTAAAAACCTCAGCTTATAAATGCCTTGTCACTTTCAAAACAAGAATCTGCCCACCAGGGCCACCAAGTAACCAGTCCCCTCTCATTAGATCACAGACACTTCATTTGTGTGGTTTATGTTCACTTCATTTGCACTGTCTAGTGATCAATGCCTGCCATGTGCATACCAATGATAGGACAGGATGAAGCCCAGAACCAGACCAAGTATTAAGCCAAGTTGTTTTCAGCCTATCTAGGAAATATCAATCAACTTGGACAAAAGTGGCAAACCTTTGGGGGTATAAAACTAGGAGAAGGAAGCTTCTCAAGATATTTTCCCAAAGAACCAAATAGTCACATAAAGAAATTAATTTCACCACAAGCACTGGTCATGACCATTTTATTGCTGCGTGCACACACAGACAAGCTCCAGTGGGTTGGTGGACACTGTGGTGCACCCTTCTGGTCCCCCATTTATAATTGAAGTATAGTTCCTGGAAGTACTAGTTACTGACTGCCCACAGCTGATGGCTTCTTTGGCAATTCCTTTATCCCAGTGATATGTCTCTCACATCAAATTATTGGCTGAAGTTTGCGTACAGTTGCCTGGTCCCTTGCCTCAATCAGCGTAACTATAAGGGGTCATTCCAGCTCCCTGTGGAATAGGCTCAGATTTCTTTGGCTATAGCATACAGCTCAACTTCCTCCTCTGCTTAATCCCCCTGCCTTCTCTCCCTCAGAAGAGTTGTTCCAGAGATTAATCTCCAATAAGTCTTCTGAACATTAAACTGAGAATTTCAGGGTATTTTTCCTTAAGAAAAAAAAAAAGACTTGTTTCTGGGTCATTTTATATATGTGAGCTGATCTTTTAATAAGCAAGTCAAATATTAATCCTGGCTTAGATCTAAACACATTACAATTTTTAAATTAGTGTGTATATTAATCCTGATATGAAAATTTTACTCCATCATGATTTTACTGTTCTACACAGAGAGAAACAGTCCAAAGATGTCAAGAATGGTAGAAAAAAAAGAAAGAACAGTATCTAGGTTGCTTAGAATACTCAGACATCGGTCCTTAGTTTTGATATTCAGAAATTGAACTTTTTCAGATGTGACCAACTCAGAGAAACAAATAATGAGTAATCTACTTAACAAAAGACCAAGTGGAAATTTATGAGTAATGTTACTGCCAATCAACTCTTATACGAAAGGAAGATGAATATGGGAAACAGGGTTAGAAATTTACTCGATGAGTAAGATAGTGCATCTGATTTTATTTGGTTTATCTCAGCTTGATAAGCTTTGCACCATACAGCTTAGGTGATACACCAACAGATAGACTAGATTTTCATTTCTACACTGAAGGTACTCTTGCTCTAGATAGTTAACAATATACAAATGAGCACTTTGAAGTATAAACTTCAGCCTGTTAGTGCCCCCCTAGTCTCTACCGTGAGTCTATTCCGCACTAGGTCATGCAGCAGTACATTGCTAGGGAACTGCCAGAAGTTTAGACCGAGTCAAAGAGGATGCAGAATAAGGGCTATATTGCTGATGTCAGATGGCTTTTGGCTCAAAGCGGAAAATACCAGATAGGTGTTTACTTATTGACTATGTAAAGGCATTTGACTGTGTAGACCAACAGAAACTATGGGTAGTCTTGAGAAGAATGGGAATTCCAGAACGCTTCATTATGCTCATTAGAAACTTATGCCTGAATCAAGAGGCAGAAGTGTGAACAGAACAGAGGAACACTCCATGGTTTAAACTCAGGAAAGGTATGTGTCAGGGTTGGATCCTCTCACCATATTTACCCAATCTGTAGCCTGATAAAATCATTAGAGAAACTGGATGATGTGAAGAAGAATGTGGCATCAAGAGGAAAGTTTGCTAACCATCTGTGACATGCAAATGAAACAACTTTGCTGAAAATGAGGAAGAATTGAAGCACTTTGCTGATGAAGATAAAGAATTACAACCTTCAGTATGGATTAGAACTCTATAAAGAAAACCCAAATCCTCACAGCCAGTAGGCAGCATCATGGTAAACGGAGAATAAAGTGAAGTTGCCAAATCCAGACCCAGCTACTTTTCCCTCATATCCCTAAGCTCAAGGTTTCTAAAGTCTTCCGGCATCAAGAGATCAATACAACAACAACCAACATTAGTGATTGCTTAATCTTCTGAGGTTTCTCTATGTGTAAACAAGTCACACAGTTTATGTGTCTTGCTTCTCTGGGCAGCCATGACCTCAGCCTAAGCCTCAGTGCTGAAAGAAAGAGGGAATAAAATTGAATAGCTATACATGATTGTCATTTTACATACCCTATCTCATTTAGTTCTCACAACTACTCTATCAGATGGAGAGAGATATCCTCCTTGTGGAGGATAATGATATCCTGAATTCATTATTTGAGTCCCTGCTGCCCCAAGACTGTGTAAGGAAAAAAAACCCATCAAATTATGAAAACAGTTGCTATCCAATTATTGACCTACCCAAATAATTGACCTATTCTAAAATGAGTCTCCATACAAACATTCCTTTCTGCTTAACTCTAGCATCTGTCCTTAGCTATGCCACAGTCTTAGTTTCTACCGTTTGCAAGATGAAAAATATGACATTAGTGAAAGCAAGTGGGAACCAAGCAGGTTCTTGAATATTTGCTGGGAAGAGTGGAAATGAGTGCAGCCTCCAGATGGATGTTAACAATAGGTTTGGAAATATAAATTGTACATTCCCTTTAGCTCATGGCTAGGAATATGGCTTATAGGTGGCATTCTAAGGTGGGAAGAGATAACTGAGGAGGACGTTCTACATAGTGGATGCTGCTGCAAACAACAGATTAAGATAGTAAAGGTATTAACATCTAAAGATCTCTGGAAGTGAGATAGCTTTACAAGTCGCTTCTTAACTGTGATATAAAGGCAAATGTGAACCAAAGGGTGTGAATCCATACAATTACATCAGAAAAAATATATACACTAGGAATAAATATCCCTAGTATGATTTAGGTTTGTTTAGTCTAAGCGTGTTGTGATTATAATACTAATATATGTCTAAAGCTTACTTTCATAATTTAGCATTTTATTTTTCAAGATACGGCTTCCTTCAAGAAGGAAGAAAGAATTTGAAACTGATTGTGGCAGCAATTATACAATACTGCTTGATGTGTTTAAACTATGGAACATGTGGTGTCTGAATTAACTTCTAATGTATGGTTTTGGGGGAAAAGAGAATAATTTCCCCTATTTGCTGTAAAATACAACTGCTGTTTTAAAATTTTTTTCATTCTTTCTCTCTCTTGTCCTTGTAATGAGACCTCCTAAATTATCACTCAGTGAGCTGCATCAAGATAGCACTGCAACAATGCGTACAGGCAGAGGAACCATTGTGAGGATGGTGCAGGACCAGACAATCTTTCATTCTGATGTGCATAAGTTCAGAACCGACTCCATGACCCCCCAAAACAATAACACTAATTATCCCACTTACAAATGAGGAAATTGAGTGAAGTTCAGAGAGTGTAAGAAGTTTGTCTATTAAGGCAAGAAGAATAACGGAAGCACACCAGCCTGAATGATCATGAGACTTCCATGGGAGAAGCTATCCGAAGTCCAAAAGCCATCAACCAAATCAATGTGAAGGGGAGTGGAGATAGTGGAGACCCCAAAGTCTCCTGCAAGATAACTGGGCAGTCCCTCTCAGAAGGATGGGATAATAAATTCAGGGTGAGGCAGACTACTGATGAATTACATAACTATCTTCTAGTTTTTAAAAATATATCCTCCTCTTACTATTATGGTTTTTACTTTTTTTACCTCATTAATCAAGACAGATTTGCATATGTTCAATTATATATTTAAGGTTATGCAGCATGTGAAAATCAAGATAAATAGTCCTTCAGAAACAGTTACAAGAGTAATGGCTTCCTGTGGGCATGAGCAGGGAGCTGGGGGAGAAAGGCACAGAGCGGGGAGCTGATAGCAATGAGGGGTGTATAACCTCACTTGATGGGACTGAACAACAGAATCGAATGTGAATGGGTATATTGGATTGTGTGAGATATGGTAATAAAGCATATATATATATATAGTCATAAAAAGTTTTAGCGCCCAGTCCAAATGTGGATCTGAAATATCGTCCTCCTTCCATGATACAGTGTGACTAAGGAGGGGCCTTCTACCTTGAGAGTTCAGTGCTATTTCCTTCTAGGTCCAGCCACAACAGAAATATCTACTTGTAGACCATTTCTGGGGTATGAGCTAGCATTATCTAGCCTATTCCTCCAGTTCTAGGAATTTCAACATCCTAAGAATAAAAATACAGAAAGCAAATAGACAAATGGACAAGGATTTTAATTTAGGTAGGGTTGCTGAACAGGGCGACTATGTGAAAAGAAAAAAAAAAAAAGAAACCCACTTTAGAAGACAGGAGGTATAAAAAGGAACCCTTCTCTAACCCTTCGTAGTCTATAGATTTCTTGAGGCTTGAGTTTATCCCCAAAGAGTTCATTTTAACAACTCACTTACAATTCTAACAATTCAGGTAGTCTTTGAAACAGAGTTAAAATCGCTCATAAGGAAATCATCTGGAGAGGGGGGAGCGTGGAGGGAGGGGAAATATGAGGAGCTAATACCAAGAGCTAAAGTAGAAAGAAAATGTTTTGAGAATGATGATGGCATCAAATGTACAAATGTGCTTTGCATACAATGGATGTGTGTATGGTTGTGATAAGAGTTGTATGAGTCCCCAATAAAATGGTTTTTTTTTTAAAAAGAAGAGATCAACTTTTACATATATTACATGAACTACTAAATTGAAGAGCAAGTAGAGATAGGAATTATAGTGCAGATCTCCAAACCAAACTGTGTACATATTACTTTAGGTACTATCATTAGAATTTCTTTAAAAAACTGGAATGGCAGTCACTGATCTATGTCAATTTCAGCACTGAGAGTGTAGGGGTGGAGTCTAGCCTGTCAGTCTAGAGATAGCCAATGAGACCTCTGTGTGGGTATGGCTTTCTCCTGAGAATTCTGGGAAATCTCGTGGTATTTACCGTTGGAAGTGAGAGACCATAGATTCCGTTCCTTGGAGACAAACTACTGACAAGATGAATGAAATGACAGCATGCTGATAGATCCTGATTCCTGGAGACTGGAGGAGCCGCATGAAAAGCCACATGGGCTTACCTGGATGGAACCAAACATTTGGGTACAGAGAAGCCACGTGGAGTCCTACAAGTGCTGAGATGCTTCTATCGCCAATGGATACTGCTGATGGAACCTGAGCCCTGGAAATGAGGAGCCATGGGGAGACCCCTGTTTCTACTGCTGGTGGATACACAAGACTCTGCACCCACTATCCTGGTGTCATTGCATGTGCTTCGTGAATTGGAAGGAGACTTTATAGATTGGTATCAGACTTATGGTATTAGATTGGGCTAATATCAGACTTATGACCTTGGACTGGACTGGGTTGGGAGACTTTCTCAATGTTTCATTCCTCTTGTATATAAACCTTCCCCTTAGACCCATATGCGTGTTTATGAATTTGTTTCTCTAGTCTACCTGGACAACACAACTGGGAATTAATAACCTTTAAAAGGTATAATATTTTAAAATGCTAGAATCACATGACATAAATAGGCTCTTTATAACAAAATGACCATAAGAATTTTCTAGAATTTAGTCAAATTATTTTAGCTTTTCTTGAACATCCCACATTATGAATGTGGTTTTATAAGTTGAACTCCGCTGTTGTATGTCATAAAAAACAGCCTTTGGAGTGGGAGGTTGGAGGCTTCTACTACTTGGGAAAATAAAATGTAGGGGATCAACTCTGAAACTATGAATGGGATAATGAAAACTGAGAGAAAACATTAGTTTTTAGTTTTAGAACTTTCCCTTAGTTTTTAAAAGATTTAGTCTTTAAAAGTTTGACTTTTTAGTTTTAGGAGACTCAAGTTATCAAAAGACATTTATAGTTTTAATTTGAGGTTTGAAAAAGTGAACTCGTGTTTTTGTTAGGTGTCTTGGAGTCGCTGTGGTCTATAGGGTGCTCCATAGTGGACCAGAGAAAGAAACCTGGTTGGTGGCATCTGCACAGTGCCACCATGTGTGAGCCCATTGGTGCAGCTGCGATGCCCATCCATCTCTCTGAGAGTCTGTGAGGTTCCTCAGGTGGGAAATACCCCGGTCCTTGGCATCCCAAGAGAGAGAATTCACACTGAAGCCTGGTTTGTGATCCAAGTGAGTTCTTATAAAGGAAAGAGGATGTTTCAGGTTTGACGCAGGCACCCTTGGGGCATGTCACATCCACGTGTGGCCCACCTGAGGCCAGAGAAACCAAGGAAATTAAAAGACAGGAGTGGGTTCCCGATTCTGGCTTTTCAGGGCCCTTGGCTAGGATACGGTTTATTGGTACTGGTTGATCCCATTGGCTGAAGTAAGTCCACCTGGCCTAGTTGGGGGCCCTCCTTTGTGTACTGGCTTCCTGTTTCAAAGGTCTGAATTTGTGCATGCCCTCTCATCTTTATGGCTGGCTGGGCTCGCCGGATTCTCTGCAGTAACCTTCTGTTGGGACACCTTGGCACAGAGAGGGACAACAACCTATCTGGCTACCTAACACGCACGTCTTCCTCTTTTTTGGTGACCCTCTACCAGACATGATGTCTATTTCCAGGGACTGATTTCTCCTGATAAGTTGTCCAAAATATGTGAGATGAGGTCTGGTCCCACCTTGCTTCTAAGAACTGTTCTGGCGGTCCTTGTTTCAAGGCAGAGTTATTTGTTCCTCTGGTAGCATGGTTCATGGTACTTGGACTATTCTCCGTCTATCTATAATTAAAATCCATCAATTCTTCTGTGGTCTTCCATATTTGCTGTGCAGTTTTCACATGCATGAGGTGATTGATAGTAACATGGTTTGGGTCAGGCATACCTTGGTATTTAAAGTGGCATCCATAGTCTGCGTTTATTATCATCAACACAGTCACTGGCCTTTGTATAGTCGAAAGACATAAATAAAGATCTTTCAGTTATTGTTTTCAGCCAAGATCCATCTGATATCAGCAATGATATCCCTGTGCCAGATCCTCTTCTGAATTTGAATTTCTGGCAGCTCTTTGAGGCTAAATTGCCATAATTTAAAAAATATATCTTCAGCAAAATTTTACTTGATTGTGAGATTAATGATATTGGTTGATCATTTTCTAATTCTGTTGCTTTTTTATGGAGTGGGCTAAAATAGGAATTGCTTCCAGTCAGTCAGATAGCTCTCTTCTAAATTTCTTGGCGTAGACTAGTGAGTGCTTTCAGTGCTGCATCAGTTCATGGAAACTGATTGGTATTTTATCAATTCTTTGAGCCTTGTTTTTCACTTATGTCTTCAGTACCACTTATGCTTCATTACTTCTTCCTTCAGTACCAATAAAGATCAGATGTTACCTCTTGAAATGACTGAACGTCGACCAGTTCCTTTTGGTACGTCATTTCTCTGTATTCCTTCAAACTTCTTTTGGTGTTTCCTGTATCATTCAATATTTTGAATCCTTCAGTGTTGGGGCCCAAGGCCTGAATTGTTTCTTCAGTTCTTTCATCTTGATATATAATGACAATGCTCATCCTTTTTGGTTTTCTGCTTCCAGGTCTTTGCATATTTCATTATAATATTTTACTTTGTCTTTTTGAATTGCCTTTTGAAACTTTCTAATTAGTTCTTTTTTTTTTTTTTAATTTAGGCATCACTGCCCTCAGGTGGTGGGAGTAGGAGGCCCAGCCTTTGCTCCTGGGAGCCGGAATTGAACCTCCATCCCAGTGGGCCGCAGTCCTGCGCACAACCACTACGCCACCGGGGCTCAGCCCATTAGTTCTTTATTTTATTATAGCTTCTATTTTTATTAGTTATTCTGCTATTGAGTGTACAAGTTTCAGAGTCTTTTCTGACATCCATTTTGATCTTTTTTCTTGCTTTTTTGTGTTTTCAATGACCTCTTACTTTCTTTATGTCTGATGTTCTTGATATCTTCCTACAACTCCTCAGGGCATGAGTGTGAACACCATAACGTGGAAGCTCTTCTTGAAATGCTCTCTAAATCAGGTGGAGTATATTTATAGTCAAATGTTGTCTCTCAGGGATTTGTTTTACATTTCTTCACCTTCAACTTCAACTTACATATAAATATACAGCCCTGGCATTGTTTGGACTGATAATGCTGAGTTTCTCCATCATCTCTTCCCATAGCCATAGACAATGTGATAGCTGTGTATTACATTGGCAGAAGTTCGTGTAGGTAGTCATTGCTTATGTTTAAAAGAAGGTATTTGCATTGAAGAAGTTGTTGGGCTTGCAAACTTCTATCATTTGTTGCGGCAGTTTCATTTCTAGCACTAAGGTCATGTTTTCCAGCTACAGTTCTTTCCTCTTTGTTTTCAACTTTCACATTCCAATCACTGAAAATTGTCAATGTATCTTGATGACATGCTTACTGAACTTCTGACTGAAGAAATTGGTAGAATTCTTCCACTTATTTATTATTGACTTTATTGGTTGATGCACAAATTTAAATAGTGGCATTTGTTAACTGGTCTTCCTTGTAGGCATATAGATATTATCCTATGAAAGATGCCATTGTACATTGAAATGTTCTTCGACATTCTTCTTAAATGTGTCATTCATAAGTAAGCCTGATAATGAACTCAAAATGGCCCGAACTCATCCATTTCAGCTCAGTCATGCTAAGGATATCAATCTCAGTGTGTTCCATTTTATTTTCGGCAACTTCCTAATGTCCTAGATTCATGTTTCACACAGTCCACATCCTGATTATTAAGGGATGTGTTAAGTCGTTTCTTCTCATTTGGAGTTGTTCCCCATCCACAAAGGAAGGTCCTGAAAGCTTTGCCTCAGCTACTTCATTACCATACATCCTTCTTAGAGAAGGCAGCTTGCCCCCAAAGTATTTGGAGTGCCTTCCAACCCGTGGCACTCCACTTCTGGCACTGTCTGGTGCAACACCCTGCTGCTGTTCATAAGGTACTCGATGGCTATTTTTCAGTGGAGGGCTGCTGGCCATCTCCGACCTCCTCCAGCTTCTCTATATGCCAGATATGCTTTTGCCCTTCAGTCATCAGACAATCGGACACTCAACCACTGGGGCATAGTTTGCAGCAACAAAACCACCTAATGCTTGCATAAGCGTCCTGGTGGTGCAATGGGTTAAACATCTGTACTCCTCACCGCAAGGTTGTGACCCAAACCCACCGGCACTCCACAGGAGAAAGAGAATGCTGTCTGCTCCTGTAAGATTACAATTCTCAGGCGCAGTTCTAATCTAGCCCACCGAGTCCCTTGGGGTTGCAGTGGACTCAGAGGCCATGGGCTTTCTGCTTGTCTATAAGGAGCCCTGCCAGCGCCGCAGTTAAGGGTCCAGCTGCCATGACAGTTGGGTTTTGTGTCAACCTGGCTGGATCAGGATTCTCAGGTTCAGCAGTTGGGTCTTAGTAACCCTCTGTCATGGGACTAAACACAATGTAATCAGTTCCATAATGGGATCTGCTGTGAGCAGCTACTCTGGTCTAAGATTAGGGTGGAGTGCAACCCTCTTACTCTGGATCAATTGAAAGGTTGTTTCCTTGGGGACGTGGCCTACTTCTAACATAGAGAGATGCCGTGGAAAGCTTGTCTGCTGGGTCTGGATCTTGCATCTGAATCATTGGCTTCTGGTTCTTGAACTGGAGCCAACAGCCTGCCAATTGCCTGCAGCTCCCCAGCGCCTCCAGCCACCTGCTGTTTGACCTGCTGACCTGTATTCATTTGCCTCTCTCCAATCACACGTCTGACTTTCTTAACCTTGGGTTTATCTGCCCCAGCAGCCTGTCATTTCTGTTGTTCAACCCCCAATGCGCTACTTCATTTAGGAGGAATCTCCCGTTTAACATCTGACCCACCGACTTGAAACTGGATTGAACTTAACTACTTTTACAATTGTGTGTTAGTTTCTTGATATTAATAAACATACACACACATCACTGGTTTTGTTCCTCCAGAGAACCCAGGATAACACAGCTGCTCTCTGAAAGATTAGTGTTTTAACCCTCCAGCTGTTCCAGGGGTGAAAGATGTAGCACTCTGCTTCGGTAAAGATTCTATCTGGGTAGGTCTGTTTTGGTTATTTGAGTCACTATGAATCAGAACCAACTGAAGGCAATGTTTTTCTGTTTTGAATGTCTGTATATGCCAGTTGTCATTTGATCATATAAGTAGAGCTGGTTTCCCTAATATACTAACTATTTTGCTTATGTTTTTCCTACCACAAAGCTATATGAGAGAATGCAAAGAGGTTGAGAGAGAAGTCCTGCTTTGATTTTTCCTTAAGTCTTTTGCATATGTGCCACCTACATTTAACAAAACTAAAGTTAATGGATGGCTTCTCTAGAAAGTATTTTCTACAAGTCTTGTACTATCTTCATATGTTGTGAAACAGCAGTATAAAGTTGAAGCTTTTATAAAATCTTTAATAGGTGGGCTGAGCCCCGGCGGTGTAGTGGTTGAGGGCGGGATTGTGGCCCACTGACTTGGCGGTTCAAATCCAGTGGCAGCTTTCCAGGAGCAAGGTTGGGTAGCTCCCACAACCACCAGAGGGCAGCGATGCCCCCCGCAAAAAAAAAACCACACAAAAAAATCTTTAATATTTTTGATTTGTCACCAATAATTGGGAGTGACTCTCCGATTTGGTTTGTTTTGAGACCAGTTTTGTCCCCAAACATAAATTCTGTCATTTTTCACCATCCCTTCTAAGTAATCTTACAGTAAAGTGACCTGACGTCCAGATTTTTAACAATTTGTCCCGCAGCGTTTTAATTATTGAATAAATAAAAATAGATAGATTACAGAACTATTTTTGCATTCTACGAAATTTTTTATTGCTTCATATAGACCAAATTTTTAATCAAGAAACCACCCCTCCTCTCACCCCGTCGATGGTGTCCCGTTTTACCAATGTTAAAATCTGGTCACTTAGCGAAGTGATTTTCCCTTAGTTTTCTCATCCTAATGACAAAGCAGTCCAGTATTGCCATTTATTTTGCATTTTCCAAGATCACCTACACTCACCTTGCCCCCTCCCCTCCCCTCCCCCGCCTCCCAAGAGATGCATGGCCTTCCCAACCAGTATCTCTGTAGGAACTAGTCTCTAGAGGTGAAGTGGGACTCGAGGAATCTGGGTGGCTTCTGGTCCCTGTTCAGGTTCTGATTGAACAACTTGGCCACCCAGTCCATCTTTGTTGGCCATACGTTTTTGTGATCTGGATTCAAGATGATCTCTAACGCCCTTTCCATCTCTAAGAGTCTTTGTAATGCCTTAGGTATTGAGGAAGCCTCTAACAACATTTAGCACCCGTGACTAACGTTGCAACACACTGTGACACCTCAAGAGAGGGCTGGGCCAGTTTGGGTGGAAGGCATGGAGGTGCGGCTCGGCTGGCGACACACCAGTCCGTGGCTCCCCGGCCCGTCCGGCAGTCTTTAGGAGGCGGCCAGGGGCCCGGGGCCCGCGTTGACGCCAGAAGCCACTTCCGCCCGGGGTGCGTATGACGTCAGGCCCGAGGCGGACCGCGGCAGCCAGCGAGAGGCTGAGGAGGAAGGGCTCGCGAGAGTTCCGGGAGGCCGCCCCGAGATTCCGGCGCGGCCGCCGGTCCCACCTCCGGGGGCGGGGCGAGGGCGGGGCGAGGGCGAGAGGAGCGGACGGGCTCCCGGCCGCCGGCTGCCGACCGTGCTGAGGCTGAGCCGGCCGCGGGCGCGACCGGAGGCAGGTGAGTCCGCCGAGGCGGCGCTCGGCGGGGGCGCTCGGGCTGGCCGCACCGGCTCCCACCCGGCCAGCCGGGGGGCGACCCCCTGGCCGTCTGGCTGTCCAGGGAGAGCGGGGCGAATTTCGGGGCTAGCAACGTCTCCGGGGACGCTCGGCTCCGGCCTGGGCCCTCCTGCTCTCCGAGGTGCCACCGACTGGCCCGCTCGGTCCGGAGACCTCGCCTCGACCCTGGGGAGGAATCCCTCGTCCTGCTGGGCTCCTTTCGCCTTCCACTCCTCCGGCCCCCAGCGCCGCGCGCCCGGGTCCCTGCCTGCGCTCCCTACACAATAACAAATGTCGCGGGGCGTCCCCTGGCGCCCCTATCCCGTGCCCTCTAGCCTGGGTCAGCGGGAGGAAGGTTCTCGGCAGGGCTCTGACATGGTGGGGGCCGTTTGTGTACCATCCCTAAAAACTGATGCGTCAGATTGCCAAACATTTCTCCAGGAGACACAGTCAAGGCGCCCAGTCTCAAGCCACGGAATGTCCACGACCAGTTTGGAAACCTGTCCTTTCCACTGGGACGGTAGACCCTCGCATCATCCTTGCCTCCCATTCGCTAGGGGGACAAATCGGAATGGTTATTTGGTAAGGGAATCGGAAAGCTTGATACCCGGTGAAATAGGGGGCATTTCACCTTTAAAAAGTTGCCAGGTTGCCAGCAAAAGAACAAACTTTTATTTTCCCAATCAGTGGCTTTCTGTTTACTGATGCTCTTCTTTGTGGGATTTTTTTCCCGTTGCTATGCCTGTAGGAATTGTAGTCAATTGACTACAAACTGAAAGAAAATCGCCTTTGCTAGCAATAGTGGCGTGTCCAAAAGTGAGATCCTCACTTGGTCGAATGCAGAATCCACAGTCTTGTCTCTTTCATGTAACTTAGTCTAAGTTGTGAGAGAAGGCCTAAAAAGGCCTAGGTGCTAACTTTCTTGCTGTTAAAAACCAAGGAAACAACTTCTGTTTTAACTTACAGCTCCTGGATGTAAAATGAGGGTTGAAGAGTGAGGCTCTCTCTTTTTCTCTGGGTGGGGCAAAAGATGGCTTTAAAATGTTCAGGTCTACCTTCTGTATAAGCAGAACTTTCCTAACCCAGAGTGCAGGTTTTTTCAAAGTTTGTTTCCCTTCTCCCCTGCCCGCCCCCACCCCCCACCCCCAAGCCTTAAAAGTATGTGAAACAATGGAAGCTGCTGCTTTGTCTTTAACTGCCCTTTCTCTGTATGCCTCAGGACATATAGAACAATTAAGTTTATTATACTCAGCTTCCAAGTAGTTGAGAAGTATTGTATGTGAATTTGGGACTCTTGTGGGGGAGATGGGAAATTATGATGACACTGGTCCATTGCAAAGGTTTAGCTGAGAACTTTTATCTGGATAATCCTGATCTCAAGATAGGTTAAAAAGGAAAAAAAGGGGTATGACTTAGCTGTAGCTTAGTGTTCTCTTTGTTAATAGGGCCGATAATGCTTTTCATTTTGTTGGGATGCGTTTAGAATGAGAAGCAAAGTTGGGTGTCGTTTCAGACCTTTTTGAAAGGCTCTGGCAGTGGCATTTCATGAAAAAAAAAATTAAAGTGAGAAAGACCACATTACATGGGTGCCAGGCTTCTTGTTTTGAGAAATCAAAATTCAGGGATAGAGGTAAGCAGCATTTGTGCAAATAAATAGGTGCCCTCAGGAGTTTTTAGGCTGAAGAAAAACAACCCCAAAAGGTAAGACGGTATAAGAACAAAGGACTGATTGTCCTTTCTGGAATATTATGACAAGGCAACTGACTCAATTCAGCCAGTTGTTTTCAGAAAAATCCTCTTCTCAGAGCTAGGGCAGTGCCCGTTTGTGTTTGTGAACTTGGATAACATCCTTCCTTCCCCAGTGATCTGGGGCAAACTGTTAGAGACTTCTTTTTCAGAGAGGTGGTGCGAAAATATATGCAGCACCAGGCCCACACCTCCTGCACCTTTGGTTGCATCCATCAAATTGTGTCACCTTTCCTGAAAACCTTTTTCAAGCGAGTGCACCACCATTAACACAAACTCGTTTTCCCTATTCTCTGGTATCCCCCCCCCGACTCCCCGCAGCTTCTCATCTATCTTTTGGAGTTGTCAATTGGATCACAGTAGAGACAACTTTTTAAAGGAGCACCATGCTGAAAGCAGATAGTCTTTTCTAATTTGGTTACCCTGTTATCTGGTTCGAAGTTGACTTTAGGGGTTAGTCTTGATTTAAGGTTTAAAGATTTCTTCAGGGTAATAGTTTCTGAGGTCATGTGGCTTCAGTGGCTCCAGACAGTTTGGATTCCATTCGAATTGGAAATTCTGTTGGAGACTTAGTGACATTGTATCAAGAAGGATCAAAGCCAGGAGACTTTGCATCAAAATGTAATGTTGAAATGATTGTATTTTGCATAAGTAATGTAGGGTGACTCAAGCAAACATATTGTCTCCTGCCATCCCCAGCAGTACTTGAAAATCAGCAGATGGGCAAGTTATGGATAGGTTAGACTTGACATATGCAGAAATTATGCTATTATCCAAAGCATCATGGACTTTTTGAATGAGGTAATCAAAAACGTTTTTAACATTAAAAATTTTAAAAATATATTTTAAAGCTATCCTGGTCCAATAGTTTAGAGATAAACATTATCTCTCCCCTCCCAGTTTTTTATTTAAGTCTTAGAGATTTAACGAGGAATGATTCTCAAATTTAAATGCACGGGTGACTTAAGCCTTTTGTCTCCTGGTAAAGGTTTGCGGATCGTTCGGAACCTTGAGCAAAGAGCTGAAGGCGAACAATGAACAGTGTTCCTGGCCCAGTTGCACTGCAGTGAACTGTGGCCTCTGTTTCAAGGAGGAAAGGGTTAAATCCTACTAGACCAATTACAGAAGACTCTGAATAGGAAGTAGCATTGGCATAAATGATTTGGTGATTAGTCAGTCATATTGAGAAAGGAGCCCTGGTGGCAATTTGGGGCCAGCCTTAGAAAGCACGGGATTTTCTACTCCTGTCAAGATTCGCAGTTTCAGACACCTCCAGGAGCAGTTCTTTTCTGTCCCACAGGCTCCCAGTGAGTGGGAATCAGCGCCACAGCAGGGAGTTCGGTTCTTTATTTGGTTTGGTGCCGGTGGTTAAGAACTCATCTGCTAACTCCAAAGGCCCCTGGTTCGAACCCCCCAACCGCTACCCAGGGGAAAGATGTGGCAGTCTGCTTCCAACGTTAGAAACCTTATACGCAATTCTCTTCTGTCCTTTAGAGCCCTTGGGGGTGCCATCCACTCAACAGTAGTGGGTTTAGTCACATGACAGAGGTAATACGCGAACCCCCAACTTAGGAGAGGCTCTTGTTTGTCCCCATCCTAACTGATTTTTTTTCAGTTTCCTTTATTATTCTCTTTGATTAGGAATATCTTTATAAATCTGATCTTTATTTGCCTTGGCAGGTAACATTTGAAAGATAACACTGGCAGATTACAGGCTGCAATCTTGTATGTAGTAAATATATGTTACTAATAAGATGGACAAACACTAAGGGTACAAGAGTGCACCTGGTCAAGTTCAGTTCATCATAGCGGCAACGTGTGCCATAATAAGCCAGTCTTTGACTGAGTAGGGTAGGTTCTAGAAAACCCAACAACAGGACAACTTAGGGTTGAGGAGTTTAAAGTCTAATGGGAAAGCAGCAGGAATAAAGCCAGGATTTAAAGCCAGTATATTTACATTATTAGAGCGAAGAAGGCAAAACACATTAAAAAAAAACTCTTTACATAGTATGTGTTAGGAGTGATGATAAAATGTTTAGGATCTTCATAAATTTCATTGAGATGCTTATAGTTTGACTTTATTTCGTGTGTGTATAAATTCAAGTTTCTCTGTAAGTACAGGTTTGATTTTGAAAAAATATTTTTAGTAAAAATGTGTGAGTTCATCAATGGGAAGCGAAACCTGTTCTTCCCTTTTTCCTGATACGAAGCCCTGGTTGGTGGTATAGTTTTGCCTACACTGGAAACCTACAGATCTTGGTAATCCCTCCTGCATAGGTCTCTCAGCATACTGTCTGCATAGGTTGTAGGGAAGATGTTTACAACTGTTATTGGTGCATGCTGGTGACCTGAGGTTCATGCTGATGGCATAAATTCTAAAGGCCTCCAAACTTTGCAACTGCCTGTGACTTTTGATGGCCATCCTGTTACTGGGCCTAAGTTTTAAATTTTTGACCAATCTCCTTGCTTTCCCATGAATTGTGCCAGACCATTTGGCACCCAAAATTGAAGTTGATTCCATGGCTGTGCACATAGGACATTTCTTACTTTCTTGTCTTCCGATGATTCATATTGATTCACAGGAATTTGCTTCTACCTACAGGTCTCCGATCTCGTATGCATGGTCAGCATTCTGGTTTTCTTACTTTTTTCAACTTACCTGTTATTTTTACATCTGATTCAGGATAGGATTCTTTCCCAGCACTTCCTAACTCCTGGGACAAATTTGCTCCTTTTGTAGTTACTGAATATGGTGGAATTCGTAATTTTACCACATCAAAATCAACCACGAACACAGCACAACCAGAATAAAGAACAGGGTGGCAAAAACCAAGATGGCTGTGCATGATTGCTGTTACATCTCATTTTGGCAACCAGAATTACTGTCGTTTTTGATAGAGGGCCTGGCTTTCATGCTATCTCGGCGAGTTTAGAAAATTGAAAGTTTGGAAACAGCATCTTGCCGGGGAGTAGGAAGTGGGGCATGGCATGATTCAGTTTTTCTTCCATAGAATTATTGTTCCTCTGCTTTCCTGACATGGAGATTTTGACTAAAGTTCATTAGACTTGACTCGTCCAGGAGACACATAAGTAATTTGTATGTTTGATACAAAAAATGCCTTTTGGAGGGGGCGGGGGTAGGTGGGGTGGGGTGGACTTCTTCCAAATCCATGGTGATAGATAATCCCAACTTTCTTTGTGATAACTGCCCATCATCGTCCCTTTTCCATGTTCTTAGTTCCTTTTTTCTCCCTCATGGCACCCAACAGAGTACAGGTCTACTACTGTACTCAGACAGTATTGCTGTTTTCAGGTGTTACACACCTATCTTTACTTAGAGTGAATCAGCTGGTTGCAATCTGTACAGAAGAACGCACAGTGTTTCTTCATGGGGCTGCACTATTTACTCATCATAGTTTGTACCAGAGTCTCTTTTCAAGTTGTTTAGAATTTTGCATATTAAGGACAAATTCTCCTGGGGAAAATATTCAGTATTAAGTCAGCTATATTCACATTTCCTCTAGAAAGGAACTTATGTGGTGAGTGTATTTTAAGACTACTATTAGACACCTTATATATCTATTGGATTTTATAGCTTAGTTCTTACTAAAGACTGTTGTCCCGAGTAGTTTTAATGTTCTGACTTCATTCAAGACAATTAGAGATCAATCTCGTTGTGATGCATTTTCTTAAATGTCTTAAACTTGTGTTACCATTTTGAGCTTTTGGTCAGAATTGGGAAACAGGAAGGAAGGTTAGTTAGTTCTGTATTAATCATGACTGGTGCAAAGTCCACAATTTGTGATTCAGGAAGGTAAGTCATTAAATTTCTGCGTGTCTTACTAGGGTGAACAGCAATGGAGGTGGCCATGTCTGACCTGGCTTCCCTGTTGCCATGAAGCAAGAGTCAGACATGCCTCGGCCCTCCATCCTTCTGTTCCTCTTTTTCACTAATCTCTTGCTGGCTCTTAGCCTCTCAGCCTCTCAGCCACATGTCTGATAGCCAAGTCTCCCTCCTGTCCTCAGCTACATGGTACCTGGGTCTTTGTCTTCCTGAGCCAGGAAAGCTGCTCTCCTGACTCCTGTGGTCCTGTCCCTGATTCTCAGGCTAGATGAGGAGCAGGTACCCCATAGTCCCAGTGCTGCTCCTCTGAGCCTCTGTGCCACAAATACATTTGGTCACGGCAGCTTCCCCTAGGAGATCCTGGATATCCCAGTCCAAGGTCCTCGGGTTGCTTCGAAGCCGGCTCATCCTTTTGGCCAGGGGGTGGTAAGGGAAACGGATCAATCCTCTCTTAGGATTGATCCACTGAACAGTGCACACACTCTGTTTACATCCTCCCACCCAGTTCATTTGCTAGGAGATTCAGAGACGTGAGTTGAAGAACTGTAATAAGAAATTTCACTCTGCTAAACTTATCCTGTACTCAACTGCTTGCATTCTAACAATTATGAATAAGGTGGGGGGGCATATTAATAAAAACCTAAAGAATTGGATATGGTTATAAGACTTAATGAGGTATCTTTCAGAATCTGAATAAAAAAAAAGATAAGCGTATATTTAGGAAAGTTAAAGTGTTTGAAAGATCAGAGGTCTCCACTTTTGAAACAGATCTCATTCTAGAATGTGGGAGTCCCTGACTGGTACAGATGGTTAACATGTTTGGCTGTTAACCAAACTGTTGGAGGTTCCAGTCTACCCAGACAGCCCAGAAGAAAGGCCAGGTGATTCCTCAGAAACCTGTCATCGACAGCCCTGTGGGGCCCAGATCTGTGCTGACACAAGAGCTGCTTCCTCGAGTGGGGGTAGACTTGACAGCAGTTAGACCAGGGTCTTATTTTATTAGGTTTGCTTGGTCTGAGCTGTGCAAAACTACCCGGGTAAGTGTTTGCCCACAGACTTGCCCTCATTAAGGAGACACCACACCACCACGGTGCTTCCTGACATTTTTGTATTTGTCAACAAATGAAGGTTTCCTGGTTTTACAGTGCAAAGGAGTTGCCCTTTTTTTGTTTTGACAATAGAGAGCCATTTTATCTGGACACATCTTTCAAAGATGGTGGAGGATATTCATCTGTCAATGGCAATCTAGCTGAACAGAAAAGAGAGTTTTTCCTCATTTTGTGGCTCACGTAGAAAATAGCAATCCTGAATCACATGGGTCTGACCTGCTGATACTGGCAAATCCTACAGGGATTGCAGACTCGTTACGTTTTAGCGAGGTTAATTGTCATAACTCACATTTGTCACCTCTTTGCAAGTCACTGTGTTAAGTCTTGTGGCAAAGTAAAGAGTAATTTCTTTTTCTTTCCATTTAGGATGTTTTAATCCAGTGAGACGAAATGTATGGGGACAAACAGCTGTAATTCACATAGAATGAGACAGGGCAAAGAGAAAGAGATTGTTTCTTGCAACGAGAGAGGAAGGAGACATGAACCAGGAATTGGCCATTTAAGAGGTAAAGCATGCCAGCCATAGGGTTAGCATGAGATGAGTTTATATCTCAAAGCACCGATAAATTATATGTTAATTATTTACCTGTCTCTGCCGAGTTGGGTTTGAGCCAGCCCGTTGAGCTCAGGTAGCAGGTGTTTCTCAGCGTTTGGTTCTCTATGGCTAGGACTCTACCTGACCTGGTAAATTCCAAGTTGTACTTCAGTAAGATTACGGTGGCAGCAGTGAGTATGGAATGGATTTAAGGGAAGAGAGCCCAGACCGATGAAGACTAATTTAGATAATGCAGGAGCTTGATCATGAAGGGCTGCTGTGCACTGGTGGAATTGGAAGGGAGAGATCAGGATGGATTGGTGCCATCTGTTGGATGGATGGTGCCCCTCCTCCCTCCTCAATATGTCAACCTGTCTGGGCCATCATTCTCAGGGGTTTGGCAATGTGATGTGGCAGTTAGATAATGACCTTCCTTGATGTGATAAGCCAATCAGTTGTCAAAGGGTTAAAGGTGGGAAGCAGCACACTTAATCCCTCCAGTTTTATGTGAGGGATGTTTCCCTAGGGTGTGACTACAACGGGGCAGCACCCCGTATCTTACAAGCTATACAAGGAGGTGAAGAGAGAGGAGAGAGGGAGACTTGCTACCACCAAGAAAGAAGGGCCAGGAGTGGAGTATGCCCTCTGGACCCCCATTCCCCACTGACAAACGACTCGATCCAGGTGAACATTGATGGTAAGAAGTAAGGATCTGCAAGGAATTCACCAGGCCCACCGATGCTGAGAGAAGGCAAGAACCTTTCTTTCCCCAGAGCTGATGGAGAGAGCATGCCTTCCCCTAGCGCTGACCTCGAATTTGAACTTCCAGCCTCCTAAACCGTAGAAGAATGAAATCCTGTTTGTTCAAGCCACCCACTTGTGGTATTTCTGCTAAAACTGCAGGAGCTAACTCCTCAATACATGATGTCCCTTCATAGATGAGGCCCAGAGAGTTCTTTCCCTCTCTGCTTGGCCTGGGAGCTGCAAGCTGTGTGCCACGAGAGGCAGGAGTGGACAGACCACCGGCTTCCTCAGAAAGGAGGCAGCGGGTGCAGCGCTCCATTCGCAGGAAGAGCAAGGATTGTAAGGGGGCACGGCTGCAAAAATGACGAGGGAGCAGCGAGAGGAGCCTCCGAGGAGGGGGAGGAGGAGAAGCCCAGAGTGTGTAAGCTCTGCTGGGAAGGATGCGTGAGAGTTTTTCAGCCAGTGCGAGGGTGTTGCAACATAGAGAGCTTGAGGACGACTCCATGCGCCACCTGGACCGTTTGTTTCAGTGTTGGGACCCGAGGCTGACTAGGGTAAATGAACTTGCCCCAATCAAACGCCTTGGCACTTGCCATGTTCTTTAGCGCTCTGTTCTTCTCAGACGGGCTCGCTCGTCTTATTTTTCATCCCACTTCTGAGGAAGCGTTCCTGGTACCTCACACAGCCTCATGGTTGCCCCTCTGGTTTGCTTCTTTCCCCCTCCCGGCTGGGAAGCATTCCTGCCAGTGATAAATTGTCTCTTGCTTTCATTTTGTGAAATTAGACAGAAAAATTAATGATACCGTCAGCTAGAGAAAGAGAAAAAAGAACCCACTGAAACCCTTTTCTCTGATGAGTGATTAGAACCACTAAGGTGGTGATGTAAAAAGAACGCAAGCGTCAAACCGCCCTTCAAGAGCAGTTGGTGTGAAGGGGAGCAGACTGCGATAGACGCCTAGTTACTTATCTTTCCTGTAAGGTTTTATGGAGTCCCCGACGTTCCCAGAGCTATATGATCTGGTGCTGCAGTGTTTTTTAAAAATTCTTTCTTAACTTTGAACTGTATAAAATCTCTAGCTGTTAGATTTTAAAATAGCACAATTTAATCACAGTATGTTTGTAAACTTTAAGTGGTGGTTGTCTCTAGTTGGTCTCCTCCCTGTTTTTTTGGTTATTCAGAGATCTGCAAATCATAACTTTGATCTTTGTATGAGTGGTCTCTCTGAGTGCTTTAGAGCTAACAAGTTTCTTTTTTTTTGCATTAATAGACTTTCTTCAGTCTTAATAGACTTTATTCTCTGGCTTTGCTGTAATTGGGCCACAGAAACCAAATAGTTAACTTGTTTTCTAAGGACAACTGAGCATAGTTAATGGTAGGCTCCAGGGAGAATCGGGTCTATTGTATTTCCAGGCTCGGGTTGGCAGCTGTGTTAGCTTTCGCGCTGCTCGTGGTAATAATTAAAGTTTGGGGGCAGCACCAGGAGGAAAGTGAAAGACAAGAAGGAGAGAAGAAAAGACTCTTAGATTGTCAGGAGATCCCAGGATAGGGAGGAAAGAAAAGGTCGTCCACATGGTTTCAAGAGACCAAGTGCCTGGAGCACCTGTTCCAGGTGCCATTTGGCGGGAACACTGCCATGTTTTAGGATTAAGTTGAACCGACAATAGCCCTATCTAAAAATACACTGGGTTATTGTTGTGCTGAAAAGGGCCGTTTGTTTTAATCAAATATTTCTAGAGTTAGTTAAAAAAAAAAAGCAAACAAGCACTTGTGTGTGAAACCTGTCTCTATATTTAGAATTGAGAAGAAAAGGAACGAGAAATCCATACACTTTAACATTAGTGAAAATTGCAAGTGCATTTCTGAAGTAAAGGTTTAAGACTTAAAACCATAGACCTATGTGTAGCTCCAGTCAGGAGATGGTAGAAAGGGCATGGAGAGTAAGTAGGAACATGCATTCAGGTTTTTCCTGGTAGTAAAACTGCATTCTAATGCACCTCCCACAGAAAACCCACTGCTGTCGACTGCAACTCCCAGTGAGGCCATAGGACAGTAGTCCTGTTCCCCAGGGTACCTGTGGTTGTATAAGTCTTTATGGGAATGGACTGTCTCCAATGACTAATTGTTCATTACCCGTCCAAGGTCTTACTGGACTTATAAGAGGGAAAAATCTCGTAAGACAGTCTAAGTTTTCCTTCCTTTTCAGAAAACAACAGTCTCAAGCAACAGAAACCTTTTTGTTTTAAATTGCAATGTGGATGAAAGTTTACGGGACAAATTGGCTTTCCTCTCAACAATTTGTGTGGTTTTTGCTTCTTGACATTGATCACAAACGCTGTGCGGTAAAAGCACTCTTCTCACTTTGTCGCTATGTTTGCCATTTTTGTCCTTCCTTTTCTATCCCTTTCTCCTCTCAGAGCTTTGTCCCTAGGCAGATGCTGTCCTTGGGGTCTCTGAAGGCTGCTTATTTTAATAAGGGTACAACTCCTTAGTGTTAATGATCACCTTTCAGACGTGTCTGTGGAGTGCCAGCGTCCTAACTGCAAGGTCATCAGTTGGAATCCTCTAGCTGCTCCTTGAGAGAAGCTAGGTTTTCGATTCCAAGAAAGAATTAAGGCGGAACCCCCGTGGCCTAAGTGGTTGAGTGCGGGACTGCAGCTCGCAGACTGGGGGTTCAAATCCAGCCGCGGCTCTCAGGAGCAACGCTAGGTAGCTCCCACCACCACCAGAGGGCAGTGATGCCAAAAAAGAGTTAAGAGACCCAGAAACCCACAAGGGCAGGGCTCTACCCTGTGCTCCGGGGTCTCCAGAGTCGGAATTGGCTCCGTGACAGTGAGCTTGGTGTGGGTTTTAGTTGGCATATTAGACTGCAAATCGTGTACAGTTTCATGTCGAAAGGTGTCTAAGGGCAGTCCTCTCAGAAATTTCACCAGTGTCTATCACACCAATAAGTCTGGCTCATTCTTCTTCCTACCCCACCCCACCCACCCCCACCCCTTATCTTCGTGATTCTTCTATTGTGATTCTTTCCAAATGGTCAGCAATTGTAACTGGCCACTAAGTGGGTCTGCTGGTCTCAGAGTCATGGATTTTAGCGTTTCCCAGGTGATTGGATTAATTGTTTACATCTGTTTCCAATGTACTTCACTTTGCCCTGGTTGGGCACCTTAGCTGTAGGATGGAGAACATTGGCTTAGGGGACTGTCCAGCCAGTTTACTATGAGTTCCTCCCAGGACGATGGTTCTGAACCTACAGGTTCAATAACTTCTTCCCTCAAGGCTTTTGGTTATGACTGAGAAGAAGAACACTTTTTTTTTCAGGGTGCCTTTCCATTACTGGACTAGTGAAGTTAATAAATACATATGATTTTAGTTTTTCTGTGATGGTAAAAACTAGTCATTTCTCAGATTTTTAAGATGTACTGGGTGGAGTTGAGGTCTGTTAACTCATTTTCTGACTTGGAAGATAATTTAGAGATTGTCTAGTCCAATTCTATGCTGATTTCCCGCTATATCATCCCCAACAAGTGGATATTTTGTTTTTCCAAAATAGTTACATGAATTGCCTTAAGACTGGACTCCTAGTGGCATTGTGGCCTATGCATTGCATTACTAGCCCCAGGAGTTAAGTGAGGAGGTCTTGCTCCTCTAAAGATTTACAGTTTGGGGGCTGAGCCCCGGTGGCGTAGTGGTTGTGTGCAGGACTGCGGCCCACAGGGTTGGCGGTTCATATCCAGCAGCAGCTCTCCAGGAGCAAGGTTGTGCCTCCTGCTCCCACCAGTGGGCAGTGATTCCCCCCTATCCCCCCCCCCCCCCCGCCACACACACATGCACACATTCACAAAGATTTACAATTTGGGGAACTCAGAGTCAGTGGTGGTGGACTTGGTAGGTTTGGGATCTCCCGTAGACAAGGCACTTAACGAGCACAAGGTTGCTTGTTTCCATTCTTTTAATGGTCAGATTCTTGAGCCTCTGTGCTCAATCCTCTCTTTCCTTTTCCCTTGAATTCTGCCTAACAGATCCTCTGATGTTTTCAGTGATCACTCTGTAATATACTCCAAATTCATGCAACCTGACAAACTCCATTGTTCATTTGCCTCCTATGCTTCACAACTCACGTGGGATTGTTTGTCCAGAGGCGACTTCATCTCTTTCTTCTGTTTCCTCATGTTATTCTCTGATTGGCCTCGCCATAATTCTGGAAATCAGCCTTGACTACTCGTTCTCATTTATCCCTCAAATCTAGTCATTTATCGAGTCTTTCTTCCTATTCTCCCATTTACCTTGGCTCTTTCTCCACTGCTGGAGTCTTCACTGAGGTTCTGCATTACCAAAACCACCAGCTCCATGCCACCTGTCTTGCCCCCTGTCAACACATCCTCTATGTGGCTGCTAAAACATACATCTCGTTTTGTTAGGCTATTGGTTAACATCTCTCATGGCTCCCCATAACTTCTCCCACACTCCATAGTATGACATATAAGGCCCTTTATGATGTGGTGCCTTTTAATCTTCTCTTTTTTTTCTTTACTCCCTCAACTCTTCTCTGCGCCCATCTTACTGAAGGCTAAGCTTTCTCTTACCTTGGGTCTTCCAAGGTGGAATGGCCACTCCTCACACTCGTGGGTAATGCTGCTGCTGTCTTTAGAGTCCTCAGGGCCTGCAGGCATCTCGTTTTCAGAGAGGTCTTCTTCACGTCTCTGCTCTTGCCAAAGTTAGGTACCCTTACTTTACTTTCTCCCACATTCGATTACTTACATCTTTCCTAGCTGACAAAATCATAGCTAACAAGTTGAACTTTAGGTATGTTCCAGACACAGAACGGTGTTCATTAAAAAGTTCTTATGTAGCTACCAACTGGTTTTTATAGAATTGGCGATAGTTTTCATGACTCCTGTAAAAGATGCTGTGCTGTCTCACATCTCTCTGTTTGAGGTGCAGCATTAGCACTTGATTTGTTCACTTGCTGTAAGATTCTAAACTTTTAACTTTCCTTCTTACTCCCTCCTACATGTGTTATATTTTGTTAGCCTTCTCTCTTAAATGGGCTTCCATTTTAGAGTTGTCTTAGCGAGGTAGGGCTTCCTAGGTGTTTAATACTTGGATGTGGATTGTCATATTTGCAGTATGGGCATCATTTTTCTGGGATCATAAATGTGAACCTTTCATTATGTGAATTTACTTATCGTTGGCAGGTGAATAAGAGCCTGCCATCAAGACAAGAATGACAATTTGTTCAGATAACTGTGAGAAGGGTGGAAACTTGCATCATTTGATCAGCAAACTCTTAAATCTGTAAGATGTACTCTACACAAGAAGCCAGTTATTCTTATTAGAATGGGAGATGTGAAATGGAGAGCAGGTGACACAGAGCCTCTTTTTGATGACGATGCCTACCTAGCACTGCCCTGGGTGGGACCTGTGTACTCCCTCCGTGGTCAGCGTTTTGAGCCCATAGGCACTGTTGTCTTGCTTGTGATCTTTTCCCCAGAACCCCCAGATTAATGTAACTAACTCCTGTTATCCCAGTCTTTTCACTCTCCAGAAGAAAACAGTTGATGAAGTTTTAGTTTTCTCAATTCAGTTTCCAGTTATGCCTCCTAGAAACTACATGCATTGCTCACTTTGCTTGGACTTGAATGTTCCCAGGTCTTCTAGACATACATTTTCTTGAAATAATTTATGTTGACTGCTAGTTTCCATTATTGTGTTTGATTCATGCTAGTATACTCCCTGAGGTTGGCTTAATTTTCAGATCTTGAGGGCATGTTCTCCTGCTTTGTACCGACTATAGGGCATTGCCAAGTATTGGAAACGTCTCTAAATATGGGCTGGGCCAGTACACTGTATAGAGTAGGGCATTCACATTCCTTGTTCCTTAAAATTAATCACTACTGACGTCAGATGGATCTTGACTGAAAGAGAATAGCAGCAAGATATTTACCTGTGTGCTATTGACTATGCAAAGGTATTTGACTGTGTGGATTATAACAAGCTATGAGTAGCCTTGGAAGCATGGGATGCCAGAGACTTCATTTTTTCAGATAAAGCCTGTACATAGACCCGGAGGTCATCATTGGAGTAGAGAAAAGGAATACCCACCAGACCATACACTCTTTATCCTGAGCAGATCACCCAAGAGTCTGGGTTATATGAAGAGCAAAGGCATTAAGATCGGAGGAAGACTAATTAACAATCTGAAATATGCAAATGACAACAGTGTACCAAAATTGAGGAGGACTTTCTGATGAAGATCAAGACTGCAGGTTTTGGTATGGAATAAAAATCAATGTAACGAAACCCCAAGCCCTCATAAGTGGACCAGTAGACAATATCATCATAAACAGAGAAAAGATTGAAATTGCCAAGCATTTGGCTTTCTTTAGATCCACTGTCAGCACTCAGAGAAGTAGCACTCAGGAAATCAAATGATACATTTGCACTGGAGAAATCATCGGAGTGTCAAAGTGCTAAGCTGTCTCTTAGAGGACTAAGGTGCGCTTGACCCAAGCCCTGTTATTTTCACTCACCTCACATGTATGTGGAAACTGGGTTGTGAATAAATACAGGAGAGAAATGGATGCATTTGAATTATGGTACTGGCGAAGAAAACTGAAAATACCAAGGATTGCCAGGAGAACAAACAAATCTGTGGGAAGGAATACAACTAAAATGCTCCTTCGAAGGGAGGATGGGTGAGACTTTGTCGTCTGTACTAGGGACATATTATTAGAAGAGACCAGGTCCTGGCAGTGGACATCATTCATGTCTGAGAAAATGGAGGGGCAGCAAAAAGGAGGAAGTCCTTCAAGGACATGAGTTAACACCGTGGCTTCAACAGTGGGCTCAGAAGGAACAACATCTGTGAGGGGGTGCAGTGTTGGGCAGTTTCTTTCTGTTGGATAGTTGTAGCCATGTACTACATGAGTAGTAAGCAAGTTCATAATTCTTAACAGCAATGTTAAGATTGCATGAAATTTGCAGACAGCAGTGTCATATTTTTTAATTTTGTGCCAAGCTTTATCCTTAACAAAAATTATTTGTACAACAGTATCACAATTGATACTTAGTAGTTGATTTTTAAAAATCTGATATAGGCTTTTTCAGCTTATTAAATTTCTTTAAAGTTAGTCTTCTGTCCTATTAAAATTGTTTTGCTGCCCCACTTTAGATTATTCTATATAATTTCTAGTCACCCCTGCATTTTGATAAGGATGTAAATTTTTTACCAGTCTTATCTAGACCCTATAAGTTTTGTGGAACTTAATTGTGACTATTCCAAATTTTGTTACTTTACCACTTAGGTGGTTAGCTGTCATCCAGTGGAAGGCCTTTGTATAACGGAATGAAACATTGCCCTGTTCTCTGTAATATTCATGAACGTTTGGGTCTGTATAAATAATAACTATTACTAAACTCATTGTTCCACCTTCTCTCTTCTCACCCCTCAAAAAACTGGGAAGTAGAATTGTTGAAGGCTTTGCAGGGAGTCACACAGATTATTCTTCCTGTTGCTCTGCCAACAAAGGAAATAAAGTTACTTGGCAAGCTTTGTTCCTTCTTAACCCATCCTGATTCTTAGCGATTATCCATCTTTGCCTATTTGCAAACCATCTGTTCAATCATCTGTCCTAGAATTTTCCTCAGATTGAATCACAAGCTGAACAGTTAATATTTTATTATGTCCATGTTGATGTACTTTCCCACGTTGACAAGAGGACCATAAAATCAGGAAGCTCCTGTCTCTCAGCAAAGCTGCCAGGTCTCCCTAATTTTTCAGAGCGCTAATAGCCTTCAGAAAATTCCTATGCAGGCTTGTGGTATGCAACTGACCCAGATGGAAGATTTGCAGCACTTCGAGGGCAGTGGTCTCCTGTCGTACTCGTCACTTCTGTTACCCCACAACTTAATGTTGATTGCTGTTCTCTGCAGCTGAGAAGAGAGGTCCAGTCGGAAAGGTGGAGTGCACACCTTGCTGGGAGTTCTTTGTCAGTTGGACTGACATCTACCTTTCACAGATGTTGTAGAATAGAGATATGTAAAAGACTCTAAATTCTGAAGCCATATCCACATAACATTTTTATGTATATGTGTGCCTAGACTTTTTTTCTTTCTTAAACTTCCTGCTCCAACCACAACTTCAGAGGATTGTTTTGTACTTGGGGGTGGTTTTCTTAGCTTCAGCTCATTGTGGACATTTTGCTTTTTGATATTATGCTCCCCCCACCCCTTGCATCCATATTATGTATGTGCTTTTTGTGTCTTCTCTGTCTCTTAAGACCTAAGTCCATTTGGCTTTTTGTGCATGCAGTCTTGTCAGAATCTTTTCTGTTGTCATTAATATCCTTTGCAGTGTACAACCTGAATGACTTTGTTTATAATACCAAACCATTTCCATTTTTAATCTTAGTATGACTGGCATCAATTAAGGGCAATATTGTTTGGTTATATCCTGTCCATCCATGCTTTTCTGACTTATTCTCTCCCTCATCCTTCTTTCTTGGATATTTCTGATGATATTATTTTAGATATTGTTTATTCTAAAATTCAGAACTTTAAACCCGATTCTTTTATCAAGTCATTTATAATAATAGAACATTTCTCTTTTTACTCTTAAGAACTCCTTTTGAGTTTCTTCTTCATGTTTTATATTCCTCCCAACACCAAGTAAAATGTAGATTAATTTGTTGGGTATTTTGTTTTTTAACTATCTTATACACAATGCTTGTTAAGAAGCAAGCATTGTGTATAACATAGCCCAACAGGTGAATTATTAGTTATAATTTAAGTGTAATCTAGGCCTTATAGACTTCATATTCTAGCCCATTATCACTGATAGTTTCTGTTACAGCTCTCCACCCCCCGGCCTCCCACCCCTTACTGATTGGGCCCCCATTTCTTAAACAAGGGCATGCTTGTCTCAGGGCCTTTGTACTTGTTCTTCTCTGTGAGGTACTTTGTCCTCGAGGTTTCTAGATCACTTTTTCTCCTCATGGAACAAATATCACTCACCAACATGTTTAACCTCTCAGGTTTCTTGGGAAGCTGCCATTCCAGGTATAGTAGGTGCTGCTGCTTGATGGGGACCAGAATGACTGTGGAACTCTGAAGATTAGGGCCTCACCCCACCAATACTAATATGACTCTCTCTGAGATTTCCTCTGCCCATTTTCAGCAGTCCCACGGGACATACGCATCCCACATAATTTCAGAGTCCACATGGACATATGCATCCCAGATAATTCTATCAAAATCTAGATTACCTTAGAAGAAGTGTTTTTTCCTCCTAGCTTTCAGTATGTCTTCCATTACTGAAAATATATGTATCAACCAAGCAACTTCAAAACAGAAAATAGTTTGGTAATGAAAACATCAAATTTCTTTCTCAGGGGCAGCTTTCCTGATGACTCAGTTTTTAAGTGTATGGCCACTCTGTCTCCTTTCCTCCTGCATACCGTAGCTGCTTGCTTTCTTTACGATGATCACCTCTGACATGCCATCTGTTGTACTTATTTGTCTTTTTCTTTTGTTCCCACAGTAGAGTGTAAGCTTCATAAGAGCCGGTGTTTTTGTGTGACTCATGTCCTAAGTATCAACTATTGTTCCTGCCATGTGGTGGATGTCAGTCAGTTTCTGGAACTCACTAATTGGACAAAAGCGAGTTAAACTCGAATTCTGTTCTTGAGAGCTTTTCAACACCCGGGACTGGTGTAACCTTTTGGAATGCTGGACGGGATTTACTATCTCTAAATGTTTTGTAATTTGACTTCCCTGATTTTGCCCCTGGGGGAAAAGCCTCTGATCTGCTCTTAATACCCTCTGGGCAGCTGTGCTCTCTCATCAACAATGATGTCCCCTAGTCCCTTCCTGGTGTTTTCCTGTGATAGATAAGTTTTGGTGCCAACATGGTACCTGGAAAAAGATATGGCTAGATTTTAGCATAGAAATCAGGTTGCAGCCTGGTGGCGCCCCTTTGAAGTGTACCCTACCCATCTATGGACTCTGTGGAGGCATCTCTCTCTCCCTGTTCATCCCCTCCTTGCTAGCATGCTCCGTCACTGACCCCAAGAGCTGCTGGAGGGAGCCCTGCCATGCTCCTTTGTCCTCTGGGAGTCCACACAACTCTACCCTCACCGGCCTCTGACCTCCCTGCATTCTTTCTGCACCATTGCTTGTGGCCGTGTGAGGCAGACTAGGGACTTAGGGACTAGTAATGGACTGAGGCACCTGAGTTGCACTGGGCTGGGATGTTTTCTTGATATATAATTAATTATTTATATGAAGCTCTTTCTTATACATGAGTGTCCCTGGATTTGTTTCTCTCATCAACCCAGCCTAACAGCATATGTAGTACATTTCAGAATTCCATGGTGAATTGCTTTCTGGTTTCCTCAGTGCTTCTGTTTAATCAGCTGGCTTCTCCCAAGTCATCACACTGATGTCCAGAATATTGATTTCTTTTCCTATTTTCAGAGCTGACAGGGTTAGCAATGTACTTACTGGAAGCATAAGTCTTAGTTGTGGGAGTGTTTTAACCAGTGTCCCCAAAGTTGAAGCTCCTCATTACACTTCGGCTTATTTCGGTGTCAGTTTTCAGTCTTAAAACATTCTACATCCTCCTACTCCTACCACCTGAGGGCAGTGATGCCTAAACAAAACAAAACAAAACAAAAAACACCCATTCCTTATCAACTGTGTCTACTTTTACATCATTACTGTATTCCAGTTCAGAGTTCCAGCTCATCAAATCTGCATTGTGTGTAGGTTAGATTATTATATGTTAGCTTGTAAGATGTTCATTTTTTTTCTGTGTTTAATACTCCTCTGGGCAGTAGCTTGTTGGAACTAAAGATGAGATACCCTCCCACTTAATTTTTCTCCAACAAATAACTTTATAGACTGTTTCCATTATTGTCATTTTTTTCCAGAGCACACCTGGGCAATTTCACAGTAACAGTATTACCTGAACTTTTTTTTACCTTTTTCTATTTTCAGATTAAATTTCATTTGATCAGCATTGCACAGTGATTAGAGATGGCTCAGGTTATACCATTTTTTAACTGTGGGAGTAGTGAACACATTACATTACCTAAATCCTGTAAACTTATTTTTTTACTAACCGTGAACTCTAGGGGTTAAGATAGTCAAGTGATGCCTGCCTCGTGAGGCACTGGTTCTTTTTCCCCCGGATGTTGATGATAGACTCTGATGTAGGGCATGTTTTTTGCTGGACATTGTGTTAAGAACTTTGCACGTGTTAACATACTGTACACTGGAAAGCATGAAGCGCACTGTTAGCATGTGCTTGGTAGTTCGCAGCAGTCAGGAAATGCTAGTTTTCAGTAGCAGCAGTAACAAATATGTGGGTAAGTTTATGCCTAGTTTTTACAGGATATACTTTCCTACCCGCCCAAAGTCTGTTCCAGATACCCACCCGTATGCTGTTATGAATCAGATATTCTTGTACCATTTATACCTTTTTAATTCTGTTCAGTAAACTAGAAGAAACAACAAGAAGCATTACAATAGTCTGTCTCTCAAAAACCTTCTATTTTGAGGTTGGAACTCCCGACACGAACAATGCCTTTATTGAGAGCCTGGTCATTAGTCATTGAAATTGAATATGAATTATGTCTTTAAGTTTAAAGTAAGATTTCAACTTCTAGAAATAGAAATGTTGTTGAAAACTACCTTTTGTAGTCCACACTTTAATTAGTTTAATTCAGTACAACACAAAGCAATGCAATACCTCTTAAAAGGAGAAAGCATTGCAGAGTTTTGCTAGACATTGATAAGCTTAAGTAAGCATTCTAAAACATTAACTCTTCGAAAGAAGATCATTGAGTAATCAGATTTTGAAAAGTAGCTTCTAATTTTAGGATGATGTGGGCAGCTTATTTAAAGTAGACTCTGAATTTTTAAAAAATGTTACACACAAAAGGCTCAGGGAAAAATTCCATTTTCTTTTAACTTTTTTAAAAAAAATAAACGTTTTGAAATTGCTCTGTATATGGATTCTTTTTTATTGTTGTTGTTGTTCTTTGTGTGTGTGTGTGTGTGTGTGTGTGTGTGGCATCACTGCCCTGGTGGGAGTAGGAAGCCCAGCCATGCTACTGGAGAGCTGCTGCTGGATTTGAACTGTCGCAGACCTACACACAACCACTATGCCACCAGGGCTCAGTCTATATGGACTCTTTTCTTTTTTTCTGAGGGGGGTGGTTTGGCATCACTGCCCTCTGGTGGTTGGAGTAGGAGGCCCAGCCTTTGCTCCTGTGGAGCCACTGCTGGAATTGAACCTCCATCCCAGTGGGCCGCAGCCCCACGCACAACCACTACGCCACCGCCACCAGGGCTTAGCCCTATATGGACTCTTTTAATGATACCTCGGATTAGAAAATTTCAGAGGGTATAAGGGAATGGATGTGAAAAGCCATTTGTAGATGCTAAAGAACTTGAATAGGGGGTCCTGCTGATTTGTATCTAAATTTATTACCACCCCTTACTAATGGCAGCATGGTGCCTGAGGTTGTACTGCGGCTCCATGCAATTTGGTGATTTCTGTAGTGTCATCCTAGGAAGAAGCACTGTGTGGGGTGTTTTGCAGGCCTTTTGATTTAGTGTACAGTTCTCTTTGACTGTCACTGTAATCAAAGTACTCTCTCCAAAGCCCAACACCTTTCTCATGACAATTTGCTTGTGTTTCAGATCCATCAGTGTTATCCCCTTGAAAGGTACATAGACAACCCCAGTTATCTCACCTCAAAACTCTTCTCTTTAGTGCCCTTGACCCCCAGGGGGCTAAGCCACTCAGACCCTGCCATCACTCCCGTGTCTTTCCTCCATCCGAATGTGCTCAGGATGGTGCTCACCTTGCCCGAACTGATGAACCAAACCAATCGCCAGCAAGTTGAGTCTTACTCTTAGCGGCCGTGTGGGAGAGAGTAGAGCTGCCCCACAGGGTTTCCCAGGCTTTCAACCCTGATAGCAGCAGACAGCCTCATCTTTCTCAGGAGGAGTGATGGACATCTGGATGCTTAACCACTGTACCCCCAGGGCTCCTGACAAATTATATGTATCTTTTAAATAGATGCTAGGGCATCAGTTGGTCATCTCTATTTTTTTGATTGGGCTATGCATTAAGAGTGATACATTTTCCATGTGTTCTACCCCACAGTTAAGTGCTGTGCAGGACAGATTAAGGAGTGACTCTTGCCTTCAAGGAGTATGAAAAGTAATAGAAGCTAGCTAGTATACATGACAGGACATTCACCTGAAATTTTGTGAGCTGCTTGCTAAAAGCTGGACAAGTTCTGAAAAGTAAGCATAAATGAGACTTAGCTAAATCAAGACAAGTTTTGTAGAAGAGGAACCAATTCCTTAGGTCCTTTAAATAAATAAAGGGGAAGGGAAGGGCCACTTTTTCAGTTTAGTGATCCCAGAACTTGGTGGTGAGGTCGATTATGGCATGTCTGTTGGTTGGGGAGGGAGGAGACTGGTGCGCAGTGGAAAATTAAGTAATTTAGGGTGGGGTCAAATTATGGGTCTCAATAAAAGCCAGGAATAAAATTTGAGATTGGAGTGGTAGAATAGGGAAAGTTTTAGAAATTTTTGAGCCAAGGCGTGACATCACCTAACTTCTGTAGAAAGATTAGTAGTAATTCAGGGGTGGGATAAAATTGCTTCAGGAAGGCTCACTTTGGAAAACTGGTAAAGTGCTGTTATTGGCAAGATGCTGACTGAAGGCTCTGGGAGCGAGCATGAAGAATAAGGTGGAATGAGAGAGATGCCGACAACGTTTGGTAATGAACTTAAACCAGGAAAGGGATTAATTAAGGCTGCTTCCAAGCTTTCTGACTGGGAAGAGGATTAGTGCCCTGGATGAAAATGGGCTTGCTGAAAGATGGACTTAAGTGGGAAAGGTTAACTTTTGTTTGTAATTAAATAAGAGATATCGTTAAGATCTTTCAGTTGAAATGTTCAGCAGATAACTAGGTATATAAGATTGGGAAGCTGTATGAAAAGACAGGGCTGGGGGTTTAAGGAGATGCTCAGCATACTAAACCCAAATCAAAACCCCACTGCCACTATACAACAGAATAAAACTGCTTCGAAGGATCCCGAGACTGTGGATCTTTACGGGAGCAACAACCTCACCGTTTTCAGCAGCCCCACACACAATACAATGTGGCACCAGGGCACTGTCAGCCTTAGCTTCTCATTGACACCTCTGAAGAGTGTCTCAAACCCGTGTATAAGCAGAGTGTCTCAGCACATTTAAACAAATCATTTTATTGGGCGCTCATATAATGCTTTTATCACCATCCATCCATACATCCACGTGTCAAGCACATTTGTAGAGCCGTTGCCATCATTGTTCTCAAAACATTTTCTTTCTACTTGAGTCCTTGGTATTAGCTCCTCATTTTTTTCCTCTCCCTCCCCCACCATCTCTCCCTCACAAACCCTTGATAATTTATAAATTACTGTTATTTTTTCATGTCTTACATCGTCTGATGTCTCCCTGCAACTTTTGTAGTAAGATTAGGTGCCTTTTCTGATATTCGGGTCAACTTACACTCTAGTATATACAGTATTCATGTTAACAGAAATTACTTTAAAGTCATGTTTTGCATGGTAAGAAAGATGCAATGCTATTTTGGGAAATTTGAAATAAAAATTATAAAGAAAAGATAATCATTAATAATTCTTTGGTGACTTTCTTTCTGTAAATATACGTAATGTGACTATTTAGGATTACATAGGATATAAACTTTTATTGCTTTTTTATTTGACATTGCATCATGATAGTTTTTCCATGTTTTTTATTGTTATTAGAAAAACATTTTTATTTTATTATTTATTTTATTTAAAAATCATTTTATTGGGGGCTCATCCAGCTCACCCCAGTCTATGCATACATGCATACATACATTGTGTCTACCACATTTGATCCTTGGTTGCCATCATCATTACACTGACGTCTCCCTTCACCCACTTTTCTGTTGTCCATCCCCCTGGGAGGGGGTTATAGTTGGATTAGTTTCCCCTATTTTCCCCCACATTCCTTTCCCCTTCTGATATTGCTACTCTCACTATGGGCTTCTAGGGGTTTATCTGTCCTGTTTTCTCTGTGTTTCCAGCTCTTATTTGTACCCATGTCCTGCTCTGGTCCAGCCAGATTGTAAGGTAGATTTGGGGTCATGATAGTGGGGGTGGGGAGGGGAGGAACATTAAAGAAGTAAAAGAAAATTGTATGTTTCATCAGTGCTATACTGCACCCTGACTGGCTCATCTCTTCCTTGTGACTCTTTTGTAAGGGGATGTCCAATTGTCTATATATGTACTGTGGGTCTCCACTACACACTCCCCCTCATTCACAATGATAGAATTTTTTCTTCTGGGTCTTTGATGCCTGATACCTGATCTCATTAACACTTCTTGATCACACAGACTGGTGTGCTTACTCCATGTGAGCTTTGGTGCTTTTCATCTAGATGGCCCCTTGTTTATCTTCAAGCCTTTAAGACTCCTGGCACTATATCTTTTGATAGCCAGGCACCATCAGCTTTCTTCACTACATTTGCTTATGCACTTGCTTTGTCGTCAGTGATTGTGTTGGGAAGGGCAGCATCATGGAATACCAGGTTAATAGAACCTAAAGTGTTCTTGTGTTGAGAGAGTACTTGAGTAAAGGCCCATTATTCATCTGCTACCTTAATACTCAACCTACAAGTACATGTACATAGACATATTTCCCCATCGTCAGATATAAATATATTTACATGTGTACATGCCTGTATTTAGACCTCTCTAAATGCCCTTTGCCTCCTAGTCCTTTCCTCTGGTTTCTTTTACTTTCTTCTCCCACTATCATGTTCAGTCTTCATTTGGGTTTTAATAATTCCTCTTGGTTACTTTGCTATGTTAGTCTGGGTAGACTAGAGAAACAAATTCATAAAAACACATGCGTATAAGGGAGAGGTTTATATACAAGAGGAATAGAACATTGAGAAAGCATCCCAACCCAGTCCAGTCCAAGGCCACAAGTCTAATATTAACTCATGTCCAATACCAGTCTATAAAGTCTTCTTCAGATTCGCAAGGCACAAGCAATGATGCCAGGACAATCACAGGCCAGTAGGTGCAGAGTCTTGTGTATCCATTGGCGGTAGAAGCATCCCAGTGCTGGCAGGGCCTCTCTGTGGCTTCTTGAGCTTCTCAACACCGGCAGGAATCTCTGAGTGGCCTTTCTGGCTTCCGAGGTCTGGTTCCATCAGGGTAAGCCTTTGTGGCTTCTCCTCCAGAATGTCTTACAGGGAGCCCACCTTGTATCTTGTCAGTAGAGCATCTCCTAGGCACTGAGTCATAAGACTTTCACTTCCAAGAGGTAAATATAGCCAGATTTCCCAGAATTCTCAGGAGAAAGCCATGCCCACACAGAAGTCTCCTTGGCTATTTCCAGATTGACAGGCTTGACTCCACCCATACATTCTCAATCATGAAATTGACACCAGAGTACATGACTGCCACAATTGTCTTTGATCAAGCCCTACCAGGCCTCCTATGCCCTCCTTGGCATCTATTTTAGATCACTTGTTCCCTTGTCCCTGGGTTTATTAACACCAACTTCCTTTCCCCACCTCCCCTCTCCTATGTCTCCTCAGAACCATTGGTCTCGTTGGAAAACTATTTTTAAAGGCCTATATTTCCCCCCTCTCACTTATATTTATCATTAATAAATCAGAACTGTAGTACTCAGCATTTTGATTGTTTCCATTTCTTTTACTAGTAATATTATAGTGAGCTTTGAATACAGATTGTCACTCAGATATGAGCTTTCTGAGGCAGAGGCCTCTGTCTCTAGTACCTCAAAAAGTGAAAGCAATTAAAAAGCAATTATTGCTTGAATGCAAAAAGACCACTAAATGTTCAGTTTCTCTTACTTTATTTGTTTTGATTCAATGTTTACCCAGGAACCTTCTGGTTATGATTTTACTGTACATGTAAGTCTGGCTGTAATAAAAAGCATTGACCATATGTGGACATATACAAGCATTTTTGTTTCTGTGACATTGTACTTTTGCCAATACTTTTTACTAATAGGCTCATATTTATATTCCAATTTCTATTAAAGTCTGGTTAATGCATATTTGCTTATACAATATGAAGTTACCTTATTGATGATAATAAAATAAAATTTCCAAACCTGATCAATTAAGGATTGGACAATGATAAATTGCCAAGGTAATGCATGCTGTTCTCTCCAGAGCCCTTTGCAGAAGACAGTGCACTTCAAACAGGTAGAACTCCTTAGCAGTACCACCACATTTTCCAATTTGAGTCCCTGGAAAGACTGATGTTTGGATGTTTTGAAAAAGATTATTTTTTAACATATTTGAGATGTCAAGCCATGTATAGCAGTTTTTTCTTTAAAACATATCATTGCCATACAAGAGTTAATTTCTAAGAGAAATTAATTATGTGCACATATTTCTGATTCTGGTTTAGAGAACTTTCAGAAAATAGAACTTCTGTCTATTTTCAGTGAAAATTAAGTTTCCATTTAAGATCTAGAGAATTGTTAGAATGTGCAATGTTTATATATTCTTTCAAAGGATATTATCCTATTTTCTTATAGTAACAAGCACATTATGAAAGTATTTCTGATCTAGTTCACAGATTCCTATACTTAGAAAGAACTTCAAAGAACTTCTCATTTTTTTTTCAGAATTGGTAGGCTAATAGAAACAGATCTGATTTAAAATAGATTTCTACCCTGAAAGCTTTCATTGAATCCTGTCATACACAAGTAACACTTTCTGCGTATTTCATTTTTCTATATATCCAACCAAATATTGCCTATTAGTCTATCATAGGCATAATAGTTATGAAATTCTTCATATCACACATGGATATCTGTTTCACTTTTTGCATATACCTTGTTTTGTTGTCAGGGGAATTACAGGAAAGCTGTGTCCATGTTCCTATAACACTTGGTTATTAAAGCGTTCTATTTGGTAGTCGGGCCCAGGACGTAGAATTGGTGGTGCCTGACAGAGCATTTGAGGTGGAGCTAAGTGGGTTAAAGATTAGAGAGTGGTAGTCTAGAGTGGTAGATGAAGGAGGCAGCCACGAGTCACTTATATATGGCGCTGGAGCTGGACTTAAAGCCTAAATTCCAGGAGGGAAAGCAAGAAGGAATAAAGAAAACGCCTGGTAGCAGAGATGGTGGCAGTGATCGTGAGCCACAGCAGCTGCCTCGTGAACAGAGTTGAAGTCAAAGTCAAGGTTCCTGAAGGACTGAAACCATGGCTTGTGGATGATGGGGGCTTTAATCACCAGGTAAAAAAAGCACTTTTCCTGCCAAGAAGAACGTGGATTGCATTCTAGAGGAATGAGTACGTTCTAAGAAATCTGGAGGAATCACAGATAGATCGTCAGGAAGATACTGTGACTGAAGTTGGGCCAGGGATGGAAGGGTTCTTCACTGTGATACTGGGCACGTGCTGCTCTACCCTTGTGAGCGAGCTCAGTGTGCTGGAATTCTCGCAGATCCCCCCGACATGCCCACATCCCGGCCGTCCAGAGCACCACAGCGACTGAGATGACCGCACAGCGAGCACTGCTGGCCTTCCTCCTCTGGAGGAGACGAGCCCTGCTCTGTGACTGAGCTAGCTTCGTGAGTTCCTGAAGAACCTGGCCAAGAATTCTGCCGCCTTGTTCAAGGCCGACGTTTATGAGGTAGTTCCTCCTGAGTATCCAGGAAGACTGTGTGAGGCTGCCGACACTCACTTATTTTGGGGGTCTCTGTAAACACATTTTTGTTCTTAGTCCTGTTCCCGTACAACTGTTGTACTCTGAAAATTGTGGCAGTTACATAATCTGTCAACTGGCAAAGGGGTGAAGTCTAAGCTGTCAATCTGCTTTAAAGTTCTAAAGTTTGTTTCTAGATTTTAGATTTTAGATTTTTTCTTTTATTCTTTAACCTGTAATAGCTACATTCCTACTTTGAAAGGTATACATTGGGCTGGCCCTGGTGGTTGTGTGCGGGACTGCAGCCCACAGGGTTCATGGTTCAAATCCAGCACCAGCTCTCCAGGGGCAAGGCTGGGCTTTCCTACTCCCATGAGGGCAGTGATGCCACAAAAAACAAAAAACGAAAGGTATACATTGTTTCAGTAATTGATTTATTATTTAGATTTGCTCACAACTCTTCTAAAAACATGACAAGATGAAATGGGTTTAATGAAAAACAATGAAACACACTCATGTACTTACCACAGGCATTAAGAAATAGTACGATTTCCCAGAAGCTCCCAGTGTGCCCTTTTTTTAAAGGATCTTACTGCTTCTCCCAGGGCAACTATTGTCTCTAATTTTATGGCAAGCATTTCCTTGTTCTTATTTATAATTTCATCACCTAGGAATAGATCCCTAGTCAGTATTATTTTTAGATTTTCTTGGTTTTGAGCGGTATGGAAAGCAAACATACACTGTGTGTATTCCTCTGTCACCTGCCTCCTTTCTCAGCCTAGATTTTTGAGATGTAATGCTACTTGGCTCATTTTCACTGTTGAGTAGTTCATTTATATAAATATTCCATACTCCTTTTAATCCTTTCAAGACCAACTTGTTTTATATTTATTATTGTTTTAAAAAGACATGTATTTCAGTAGTGATGGGCATTTTGAATGAAATGACTAAATTTGGGGGAGGAGGTAAGAATGGATTTGATACAATCAGTGGGACGCATATGTTTGGAGGGATCTCTAGTGGACTTTGCCCTCCCCCCCAGGTTGCTGCAGTTACAGAGACACCCCTCCCCCCCCACACACACATACCAGATGACAGTATATACTAAACATGGGATAACAACTCCCCCCTAAATAGGCAAAAATGTAGGAAGGCAGCCTATGTTCCAGGGGTCACAAAAGGGTTATATTCCACTTAAGTCGGTTTATTTTTCCCCTTTGTGAGCAGTACTTCAGTGAGCAGAGTGATACACTCACCTGTTGCACATGTTCAGCAGGGTTAACTTTGTGGCATCCACAGTCGTTTGCAAAATGGGCAATACCGTCCCTTGGGGACACTGGAATGATCAGAAGACTGCACAAGAGCTCTCTTTATTCTGGATTCTGAACTGGAGTAAAACAGCTTTTGATTCCCTGGGGGCACTGAGTAATTTTGTTGATGTTAGAAAGAAGGTGATAGGTTAAATAAGTTTGGGAATCTATGGTGTGATACTACTTCATTGTTGGTTTTGTGTGTGTGTGTGTGTGTGTGTGTTTATCTTTAGTGAGTAGTACCAAATTGTGCTCCGACAGTCATACCAGTGTACACCCTGACAGTAAGTAAGAGTTCCTGTTGTTTCTCTTCTCCAATACAACTAGACACTGACAGTCTTAAAGTATTTTGCCAGTGTACAGACATGCAATTATATCTGGTTGGGGTTTTGATTTTTCATTTGGTTGGTTAGAATTGTAGTTGAATATCTTTCATTGTGTTTCATTGTGTTCATACTCCTCCTTGGGTTTTTTGGGTTATTTTCTATTTTTATTTATTTTTCTAATTATTGTTTGTTCACAAGAATTCTTGATGTACTTACGATACAGAGGCAGTATGGTACAATGATTTATAATGTAGTCATTGGCTATGGTCTTGATTTGAATCCCCGCTCTTCTACTTACCTATCTATAGCAAACTATTTGACATCTTTATGCCTCATTTCCCCCACATGTAAGGATAAAATATTAGCATTTTCCTTATAGAGTTGTGATAGATAACAAATGCATTAACAAATGTGTATAGTTTAGAGCAGGGATCCTCAAACTATGGCCTACGAATCATAATGCAGCCTGTCTGCTGAGGACATTTATCCGGGCAGTCTAACCAGATTTTTTAGGGAAGAATTGGGATCATGATGGGGGTGGAGGGGTGTTTGTGAGAGAGGAGCAATTTAGAATTAGAGGAAAGTTGTGTGTTTCATTGATGCTACACTGCACCCTGACTGGTGCATTTCCTCCCCATGGCCCCTCTACAAAGGGGTGTCCATTTGCTTACAGATGAACCTTGGGTCTCCAATCTATACACTCCCCCTCATTCACAAGGATGTGATTTTTGTTCTTTGATGCGTGACCCCTGATCCCTTAGACGCCCTGTGCTCACACAGACTGGTGTGCTTCTTCCATGTGAGCTTTGTTGTTTCTGGGCTAGTGGCCGCTTGTTTAAGATCCAAAATGCCCTATCTCTCTATAGCAGCCTTCTCCACCACACTTGCTGATGCACACATTTGTCTTTAGCATTTGTATGGGAAAGATGAGCATACAATGATTGGATTTTTTTGTTGTTGTTCTTTGATGTCTGATACATGATCCCTTCAACACTTCATGATCACACAGGCTAGTGTGCTTCTTCCATGTGGGTTTTATTGCTTCTAAGTAAGATGGCCACTTGTTTACCTTTAAGCCTTTAAGACCACAGACACTATATTTTTTTATAGCTGGGCACCATCAGCTTTCTTTACCACGTTTGCTTATGTATACCTTTGTCTTGCGCGATCCTGTTGAGAAGGTGGGCATCATGGAATGTCAGTGTGATAGAACAAAGTGTTCTTGTAGAGAGGGAGTACTTTAGTGGAGGCCCAGTATCTATCTGCTACCTTAACACTAAACCTATAAATATATCTATTCCCCTATCATCCTGTATAAGTATATTTACATATGTGCATGCCTGTATTTTGGCCTCTCTAAATGCCCTTTGTCTCCTAGTTCTTACCTCTATTTCCTTTTACCTTCCTCTGGGGACAAGTACTTTTAAGGGAGGAGCAAAACTTGGAGCTGCAATTGCTTGATAAGTCACGTATTCATTATGAACAGCTTTGAATCTTTTTTCAGGAAATCCATACCCTTTAAATTAATCTGCCACATATCATATACAAATATTCTAGAGGCTAGGCAGTGGAGAATGTCTTTTAGAATATCACCAACTTCTCCAAGTGGACTTTTTGAGCTTGGAGGCTTACTATCAATTTGAGATTGAGCCAGCCATCACAAAAGAATCAAGCAGAGTCTGTTACACAACTCTTTGCAAAATACTTAAACATTTTAAAGTGCCTAAGCATTCCCTTTAGGTTAAGAAAGTTTTCCAGTTTAATTTTGGATTTAAGTCACTCTTTTGGGTTCATGAAACAACTTCCATAATTTGCTATTACTGCTTTGGTTTTTGGCTAATTTTAGATATAGCACTCACTCGTCTGTGGTTTGTTTAAACATTTGACCGCATTTGTGGTAAATACTGTAGGATTAAATAGCTAAATGTGAAGAATACAACAGGCCATGACCCAGTCTGGTTCAATAAGAGTTGTATCAGTCAGAAAGACCCACTTGAATCAGGACTGAGGGGATCCATGGTTGGGTGTTATGCTGAGGATTCAGCCAGCGTGTTTCTTAGTGGAAAAGTTTTAAAACTTTGTCATGGGATTTAAATGTTAAGCTCTTTCCTCTACTGCTTCCCACTCAAGGAAGGACAAGGAAAGGTAGCTCTTTTCCCGCCTTTGTATGGTCATAATAAACCACTGCAAATTAATTAGCTGCATTCAAGGCATCACTCAGACTGATTTCCATATTTGTCTTGGAGGGAAGTCCAAACTCCTGTCTGGGGTGATTGAATTTTTGCTTTATGAGAATGGGTGCAACTTCCGTGTATTCATTGGTGGAATCATCTTGTCATCAGCCAAAGGCCTTATAAAAGATGTAAGTCATTTTAACGAAATGACCTCCCCACCCCATTTTTAATGTTTCTCTCCACTCTCTTTAAATCTCACATACTGCCTCAAAGAAATACCACACCTGTTTACTAAAGGCAGTAGGGTATCTAAGATGAACAGTGGACATTGTTTTCTCAAAATTGGGAGCAGAAAATTATCCTTGTTCACACTTTTGATAGCTGAAAACTTTGGCAGTTGCTATAGAATTCAAAAGAAGCACAAATATTGAAAAAACAAATCAACCTACCAATCAATTTTGAAAACTATTCTTTCTTAAATTAGCTTCTTTTGTGATTTGACTTAAAAGCAGCATGGGGTGTTCAAAAGAAATTTCATGGTCTTATCAGAGGGAAAAAAAAAAGCAACAGCTAAAAAAAAAAAAAAACCTGACCTTTATGCTTATGTTGACAAAGCTGCGTAATATTTTTTCCTTCCTTATTTGTACATTTACCACTTTTCTTTTAAACAAGGGTGGGGATTTTGTACTGTGCTGAATGGCAGTGATTTATTACATGGGCCAGGTCCAGCCTTAGAAGGAGAGTGGGAGAGGCCCTGAACGAGCCTAATTCTGGCTCCAGTTTTGAATGTGTGCCCTTACCAACTTTCTTTGTTTTTTGTTTTTTTTGGGGGGGGGGCATCACTGTCCTCTGGTGGTGGGAGTAGGAGGCCCAGCCTTTGCTCCTGTGGAGCCACTGCTGGAATTGAACCTCCATCCCAGTGGGCTGCAATTCTGTGCACAACCTCTATGCCACCGGGGCTCAGCCCCCTTTTTTTGGGGGGTGGTGGTGGTGGTGGTTGTGGTTTACCAACTTTCTTGCCTCAGATTTTTCACCTTCAAAAGACAGGTAATAATTAATGCCTGCCCATCTAGCTCATGTGGTTTGGAGGAAGCATGTGGCAGTCTGGACTACTGAGCTGGACAAACTTGTTTCCTTTGTGTTGCACTGGGTAAGATGCAATATTGGGGCTTCAAAAAGATAATGGAAAAAGTATTATTTTTAAAAAATACAACTTTATTGATATGTATTTTACATGCCATACAGTTGTTACTTAAACATACTAAAAAGACTTCTGCAGTCTCTAAACAAGCAGTGTAGAATATTTTCTTCATTCTTGTACTTAATATTATAAGTTTCCCATTTACCCCCAACTTCCCCTACCAACACCCTAACGAACTATTAATCCAGATACTGTCTCCATTGATTTAACTAAGAGGAACATACAAAAATAAAACGAATAACCTACCAACAATAACAAAATAAAACAGTTAAACTTCCAAAGAAAGTTGAAAGTACTAAAAACCAGTGCAGATGTGGAATCAAAAGAAAGGACAAAGGAGAGGTGTTAAATTTTAACCCAGCTATGTCTGCATTACAATTTCTGTTATTTTCCCCCTCAATTTTTGAAGTCTCCTCTAAGTCTAATTTAAAAATGTTTATTTTAAACATTATCAATAGGTGCCATTTCCTAGGGTTAATGTCAAGACCAAAAGCAAATGAGATAATGTATATAAAATGTGAGACATAATTAATGTAATTAGTGCCCAAATAATGACATAATATTGTCTATAGTTTTTCATAAAGTTTTCATAAAGTATGATCTGAAGGTTTTTATCTTTGGTGCTTCAGGTTCATAGTTAAGGAAATCTGAAAGTGAAATTTGATCATTTCAGAGTAAGAGCCACGGTTTGGCATTGTCTTGCTGATCTATCTTCTCATTGCTTAACTTGTATCTCTACTCAAATAAAAGTACCTTTTGAGGGAAAAATATTGTAGTTGTCAAAACAGAAGCGAAAGTTTATATAGTTTGTGCCACCTAGGAATGGCTGCAAACTTCTTATAGTTCTATTAGAAATATAATTTGGGGGGGCTCAGATAAAAGACACTGTGATTTGTAGGGGCAGGGAAATAAAGTGTCTTCAATTACTGACTTAAGTAATTTGTGAGGAGTAGTATAAAAGATGGAAAGAATACAAGGTCGCTGTATCAAAAAAAACAAAAACTAGTAGACAGAGGTAACCTCAGAACAAGAACTAGTAGTACTTAGGGAAGAAGTTAGAGCTGCACTGAAAGCATTAGCTAAAAACTAGGCTCCAGGGATTCATGGAACACCAGCTGGAATGGTTCAGCAAGCTGATAAGGTATTAGAAACAAGCCCGTACCTATGCCAATAAATTTGGAAGACAGCTATGTGGCCATCTGACTGGAAGATCCACATTTGTACCCGTTCTAAAAAGGTGACCCCAAAAGAATGCTCAAATTATAGAAAAATATCATTGATATCACATGCAAGTAAATTTTTGTTGAAGATCATCTGTGCTTGTGGCAGTGCATTGACGGAGCTACCAGAGGTTCAGGCTGGATTCAGGACATGGAACAAGGGGTATCATTGCTGATAGCAGGTGAGTCTTGTCTGAAAGGAAGAATCCCAGAAAGATGTTTACTTCTGTTTTATTGTCTATGCAAAGGATCATAGCAAACTATGGATAGACTTGAAGAATGGAACATTTCATTGTGCTCATCCAGGACCTGTTTATCGATCAAGATGCAGCTGTGCAAGGACATAATACATGTTTAAAAATCAGAAAAGATAGGCTGAGCCCCGGTGGCGTACGTGGTTGAGTGCGGGACTGCAACCCAAGGGCTTGGCGGTTCAAATCCACTGGTGGCTCTCAGGAGCGGCACTGGGTAGCGCCCACGACCACCAGAGGCAGTGATGCCAAAACCCAAAATCAGAAAAGATGGGGGACAGGTGGTATCCTCTCACCATAATTATTCAATCTGTATGAGGAACAAATCATCAGAGAAGTTGCATTATGTAAAGAAGAATGTGGCCTTAGGATTGGAAGAAGGTTTATTAACAATCTTTTACATGCAGATAGTACAGCCTGACTTGCTGAAAATGAGAATCTGAAGCACTGGCCGATGAAGAGCAACATTTAGAGCTTCAGTAAGGATTATAACTCGATGTAAAGCGCACCAGGTAGCATCATGATAATTGAAGAAAAGATTGAAGTTGTCAAGGATTTTGTCTTGGTTGGATTCACAATCATGGAAATAGCACTCAAGAGATGAAAGAATACAGTGACTGGATAAATCTGCACAAGGCCTCTTAAGAGTGTGGAAAAGCAAGGGTGTTACTTTGAGGACTGAGGTGTGCCCTGCTCTAGCCATGCTGTTTTCAGTCACTTCATATCCAGGTGAAAGTTGGACATTGCATAAGGTAGAAGAACCAACACCTTTGAATCATGGTGCTAGCCAAGAATATTGACATCATCATAGACTACCAAAGGAACCATCAACTCTGTCTTGGGAAAAATACAGCCAGGATGCTCTGTAGAGCCAAGGATTGCAAGGCTTCTCTTCAGTTTTGACCATGTTGTCAGGAGAGACCAGTCCCTGTAGAAAGACATCATGGTTGGTAAAGTAGAGGGGCAAAGAAAAAGAGGAAGACTTTCAACAAGATGGATTGGCACAGTGACTGCATTGGTGGGCTCAAATTTGGGAACAGTTGTGAGGACGACGCAGGACCGAGAGGTGTCTCATTCTCTTGTCCTTAGAATGGAATGGCTGGCATCTGCCAACAAGGGATCTTAATAAGAAGTACTTGGTCGTCCTGTTAAGAGATCATGAATGGTACACTTTAGAATCTGGTGAAAATCGCCAGAAAAGAATTTTGCTCCTTCCTTGCTTGTGCTTTGTATCAACTCCCTGCGACTAGGTTCAGAGAGCAGGGAGTTGCTCCGTGTGCTGCTCGACCCTGACCTGTCTTGTCTCTACTTGTAGCATTCAGCACAGCCCACATATCTGAGACACCTGGTATATTCTATGTGCTCTAGACAGTGTGCTGGAAACCTATAGATGAACAGGCGTTAACATTCATGCTGTGGTTTTTAAAGGAGAGGGCTTCAGTTCTGTCATTTTGCTGTTCCATTTTTCCACAACCTTTTTGCCGTCCCCTCGTCTTCTTGAGTAGGGAGAAATACTAAGTACTACTAAAATTGATGGCTTCATTTAAAATTGGAGAAGGAGGGAGAGCTGACTATTACACTTATATAATGGATGTTCTCCTTTTCCTACTCCCAAACCCAAGAAACTACTGTAATAGTATCTCAGGAATCATTACCGTATATACCCATGTATATGCTGAGTTTTTCAGCACATTTTTAATGCAGTTTTTGTAAAATTAGGTACCTTGGCTGATTTGGATTGGCTTATACTCGAGTATATGTGGTATTACCTGTTCAGCCTTCATTATTTATTTCTGCTGAACTATTTTAGTTATGTCCTTAATACTAGCTCAACTTCCCTTCCCTTCTCCCCCCTCCTTTTCTACCCCCCAAATATCACCAGCTGTCAGATCTCTCTTCCTGCTTCAGCAGTTCATCTTAAATATAAACCAGACTGTGTCACTTCTAGGCTTAACCTTTACAATGGCTCCCTATCTCTGTTCAAGATAAGATCCAGACTCCTTGGCATCACACTCATGGCCCTGCCCCGTCTGATCTTACTATCCTCTCCGCTCTTATCTCTTGCCGACTACTTCTGCTTTTCTTCCCACGTAGGAAATCAGTTACAGTGCTTTACGCCCTCTCTCATTTGATGGCCTTTTGGTATTTTCAGTTTCATCATCACTATCATTTTCTTATGATGGGGCTTCAGAAAATTTGTAGAAAAAGGGAGTTGAAGGATAGAGTTTTTCTCACAAACCTTTTGAAGCCCCCTCATGTATTGTATTTGTTTATATATTTCTCTTTCATGATTAGGGGGAGATTTTGTATAATCTCACTTTTAGATTCTTCCGGCATGGCACTTTGCCTGGCACTTCATACACATTCTCTAAATGTTTGTTAAACAAATAAGTGAGAAAATAGATATTACCACATGGCCATAGTATCACGAGTAACTCAAAACTTCACTGTATGGCATAATAACTTGTATAATAAGCCAGTTTAGTAACTCCCATAATGATGTTAGAGCTAGCAGGGAACTTACAATGACACTCATCTAACCTGCTATATTTTAAAATGGGTAAATCCCAAACGCTAGGGACTGAGTAACTTAGACAGGCTTACAGCTGACTAAGGGGCTCAGAATGAACTGTAGTTTGGCTGTGTGATTCTTAGGCTCGGATGTTTCCTCCTGCCATTATTAGAAAGACAAATGGAAATGTAGGCAGGAATTTTAATGTTGTGGTAATTAAATAATTTCTTTTACCTTTGGGATTAAAAATAAAAGCACACAAGTTTTTAGTGAAGACTTTGAATGTACACAAGGATAGAATATAATGTACTTCCAGTACCCATTACTGGCTTAACTTTGACTTGTGACTTACTTGTTTCATCTATTTCACTCCATATTATTTTGCAGTAAATGCTTAATGTTTTATTATTTCATTGAAAGTATTTCAAAGTGCATGAGATATTTTTAATCTTCTAAATTTGGGTATCTGGTATTCGGGAGAGTCATGAGACTTCAAACAAAATAATGAAGCCCCATTGAAGGCTTGGCTCCAGAAATGATACAGCTTCCCCACCTGGGTCGAGGCTTCCTGTCCCCCGGCTTCTGTCCGCCCTGACTGCTTTCAGGACCTCTCTGCTCAAGTTGTGGAGCCCGTCTCCTAGAGTGTTCTGTGCTCACATGCCCAGGAGAGAGTTATTGCCTGTTTTCCTCCTCTTTCAGGGGGTTAGGCGTGAGGATGGGTGAAAATGTGACACAGCATTGGCGCCTGCTTGTGCTTTTCCAGCTATTTAAACTGGTATAAGGAAGGAAAGAGAGGGCTGAGCCCCGGTGGCGTAAGTGGTTGAGTGCGGAACTGCAGCCCACAGGCTGGCGGTTCAAATCCAGCGGCGGCTGGGTAGCACCCACGACCCCCAGAGGCAGTGATGCCCACAAAAATGGAAGAAAAAAAATAAAAAGGAAGAAAAGAGATGGCAATGATATTAATAAGAGTAGATATTTATTAATAGAAACCAAGATTGACTGTTTATGTACTGAATTCAGCAGCTTTAAAAATTGTATCTGTAAGATACAATTAAAATCCCTGGGGATCCTTTACCATTTTTATTTTCTCAAAATGGTATTCTGAATGATTACAAATAATCCGCAAAAGTTGTAGAGAAAAAAATGCATAATGAACAGTCATGCATCCACTGTACAACTTTATCAAGTCTCAGTATTTTGTCATTTGTTTTTTTTTGTTTTTTTTTTTTTTGTGGGCATCACGGCTCTCCGGTGGTGGGAGGAGGAGGCCCAGCCCCACTGCTGGAATTGAACCTCCGTCCCAGTGGGCCGCAGTCCCGCGCACAACCACTACGCCACCGGGGCTCAGCCCCATTTGTTTTGGGTTTTATTTGACAACAAAATAGAACCAAGAAAGGTTTGTGGTTTTTCTCCTGCTTCTTACCTGGAAATAACCATGATCCTAAAGTTGTAGTTTTTATTGTTGTAGTACATGTATATCTTTCTGATAGGTAGTATTTTGCATTGATTGATTGATTAGAATTTTATAAAGGAATCTCATCACCTCCAGTAGTTTTTCTTATCTCATGCAGGAAGTTATATAGAGTATTTCACTTTCCAGAATGTATAACCCACCCCCTAAAACACCTCATTTTCGTTAATACAGAACTACAGAGTGTGAAGTAAAGTACTTTAATGACTTGAGTTATTTTATTAGTAATAGAGCCCTGAGGGTCTGTTTTATACTTTCTAGGAAAACTTCACACTCAGCTCTGTTCCTTTGCTTAAAATACTACCTTTAGAAAGTATTAATGGAGGTTTAGGACTGGAAGAACCCTAGAGGGCTAGTCTTTATCTCCTGATTTGAGTTAAATTGCTTTAAAAGCCCAACTCATAATTAAGTTTTCTTTACACCTTCAAAGAAAATAAGTGAAGGAAATACTGTCAGCTCTCTGAGCAATGCTTACTGACATGACAAGTTGATAATGAAGTCAATGAGATGTTTGCATTACCTAAAATTGAATAACCGTAGAGCTTACATATTATTTAATTTTTGAACGTTTACTCCATTTCCTCCCAACCACACTTTCCAGCTAAGTTTAGCATTATATTTTTTTACTCCTTAGAAGGAGATTTCATCCTGTTTATTCAACTGGGAAAGAGGAAGTTTCCCCCCCTCTTTCTTTGAAAAACAAACCTAGTTGCTGGTAACTAGTTTCTAATGGAGTAATTTTGGAAAGAATTACCTTGTTCTACAAATAGATGAGACCCTGTAAGGTCTTCTGAGAGGACTAGTACATTTCCATGATGTCAGGGAAGTAGGTGGAGTTTTTGTAGCTGTCATTCCTATGGAATAGGAACTTTTCAAGGAGAAGGAGTGGGATCTGTTTCTGGCTGTGGAAACCTCATGAACCACAGGTATTTGGGAATTTCCCATTGTGTTGACCTTAGTGCCAGCACACACAGTATGCTTGTGTTATGGGGTAAATGCTTTAAACACAATAGCGGTGCTTACTAATAGCTCTACTCTTTTTTGGAATGCTCTAAATTGTATTCAGTCCTGATTTACAAACCAATTTGAGATCATTTTATCTCTTCATGTTGGCTTCTAAATGGCTGCCGTTAATTTCTTATTACCACCAGGCAGTAAGTTAAACTAAAACTGTTTCCCAATTGTAGTAACAATTTTCTTCTTGAAAAGTATTGGTTTTTTTTGTTTGTTTGTTTTTTGGGGGGCATCACTGCCCTCTGGTGGTGGGAGTAGGAGGCCCAGCCTTTGCTCATGTGGAGCCGCTGCTGGAATTGAACTTGCATCCCAGTGGGCCGAAGTCCCTTGCACAACCACTACGCCACCGGGGCTCAGCCCCTCCTCTTGAAAAGTATTGTAACATAAGACTGCCCCCAAGAAGTTCCACACTGCTGTACCTCTCCAACCACTCCATCACCTCTGACACCAACCTAACCTATGCCCCTTAGTGAGAGGAGACTGTATAATAAATGCTCCAACTTAGCTAGTTTCCCTGGAGGTACAGTAGGGTAGGGATTGGCCTGCTAACCTTAAGGTTGGTTGTTCAAGCCTGCCAGTCAGGATGTGTGTTTTTGTACTGATTTAAGGTCATGGAAACCCTTTATAAGGCTCCCGTGAGTTTGCTTTCTCATCAATGGTGTGGGTTTGGTTTGGGGTTGAATTTTGTCAAGACCTCGTTCAAGGCATGTGCAGGTCAGCCGACATGCAGATGTGCTGATCTGGTGAGAAAGAAGCTATCTCAGCCTTTCCACAGATGTTGGCTTTTTACGCAGACTGTTACAAAATGTAGCAAGGTCATTTACTGTTGTTCTATTAAGACTGTTACCCATGCTACACCATGCTTCAAGACAAGATTTCATTTCTGTGTAATTAGAAATAAATATTTCACAATATATAATTGCATATCGATTAATCACTATGCTTTAATTGTGTTCAATTTGTAACCATGAAAATTCATCCTGCATGTCTGATATTTACATTTCTATTGATAACAGTAGCAACATTACAGTTATGCAGTAGCAATGAAAATAATTTTATGGTTGGGAGTCACCACAGCATGAGGAACTACTGGATGATGTCCTATTGTTACTGATTGTTTTCATCAGAAGAGTAGAAAAGAATCCTTATCAAAGGGGAGAAATGCTTTAACATAATTTAAAATCTTCATGTACTCCAGACTTTCTGGAGCCATTGATGTGTATGAACAACAGAAACTGTTGCCCTGAGATAAATTTTAAACCTTTAAGCAAAAAGACCTCCTGAAGCCTTCTTCTTTAAAATTTTATTTTATTGGGACCTCTTACAACTCTTACCACAATCTATACATACTTACATATATTCATTGAGTCAAACACATCTGTACATATGTTCTCATCTTTTTCAAAACATTTCCTTTTTTTTTTTTTTTTAATTTCTCCTGCTCCCCCCAAACATTTTCTTTCTACTTGAACCCCTGGCATCAGCTCATTCCCTCACCCCCACTGCTTTACCCTCCTAGTATCACAGCTACCCTTCTTGGGCCTGAGGGGTTTATCTGCTCTGGAGTCTCTGTGTTTTGAGCTCTTATCTCTACCACTATACATGTTTTGGTTTAGTCAGATTGGGAAGATCGAATTGGGGTCAGGGTAGTTGGGGACATTCGGGGGAGAGGAAGCATTAAAGAGCTAGAGGAAGGCCGTGTGTTTCATTGTTGTTATATTACACCTGGCCGACTCTTCTCTTCCTTGTGGCCCTTCTGACAAGGGATTTTTAAGTGACTACTGATGGTTTGGGGTTTCCACTCTGCCCCCCCCCCCCAATTCCTATTGACATAATTTTTGTTTGTTTGTTTGTTTTGTTTTGGGTCTTTGATCCTGATATCTGATCCCATCAACACCTCTTGATCACACAGACTGGTGTGTTTCTTCCATGTGGGCTTTATTGCTTCTTACCTAGATGGCCGATTATTTATCTTCAAGATGGTCTTTAAAGCCCCAGATGATAAATCTTTTAATAGCCGGGCACCATCAGCTTTCCAGAAGCTGCCTTTAAACTTAGCAATAATTTCACTTAATTAATAAAGAATGTCTACCTTGAGCATTTTGCTCTTTTGAGAACTATCTGTATGAGATCAAATGGACAACTGCAGCTCAGAAAATGAGATTGAAAATTTAGTGGTAGTGCGTTAATGTTAACAAAAGGGGAATAATTCTGAAAAAGAAGGGTAAGAATACTTGTACCACCTGAAGAATGTAGTTAATGCCACAAAATTCTACATGTAGAAATTGCTGAATTGGTGAATGTTCTGCTAAGAATATTCTTTTTTTTTTCTTTTAAAGAATATTCTTAACAAAATAAAATCAAAATAAATCAAACTCAGACCCTTCAGTTTGGGTATTTGTCATGAAGGTCTGGGAGTGCTGCAGTCTCTTTCAGAAAGTTGGTAAGGCTGAGATTATTTAAACTTCTAAGTATGCTCCCTGCTTCCCGCCACACTACATGTACAAATATTAATGTGGTCAACAACCAAATTATAAGACTTTGAAATCTATATAGTTCATAGACAACACAAGAGTAAATCTGCTCAACCTTGGATTTGGCAGTGGATTCTTATATTTGCATGTCATTAATTGTTTGTTCATCCTCTCCTCCTTCCGCCTCCCTAGTTTACCCCAGCCCTTTAAGTCTGCTTCTTTTGGTGTGAAAATTATTTGCCCTTAATTTCTTTTCTTTCTTTCTTTTTTTTTATGTTTTTGTGGGCATCTCTGCCTCTGGTGGTCGTGGACGCTACCCAGCCGCGGCTGGATTTGAACCGCCAAGCCTACGGGCTGCAGTTCCGCACTCAACCACTTATGCCACCGGGGCTCAGCCCTCTTTATTTTTTTTAAGCCATGTATTTATTAATTTTTTTTTTTTACAGAACAGCCTTACCACTTTCAAAATACATTTCATTACAGTTAATACATTTGTCAAACCTGCAGTTCCATTCTTGGAAACACTTTTCAAATTCATCTGTGTGGATGGCTTACAGCACGTCCCTTTTTGTTTCGTTTTTGACATTTTTCTCACCTATTCAGTTTTTAAACTTCCTTATAAACAATCCTTGGAATTGACCTATGTACTTGTTATTATTAATTTTTTTAGTAGTGATATCACGCACTATTTGTCTTTATAAAATTGACCGACTTTGCTGATCATAATATTTTCCAAACTCATTCATGTTATGAGGGGTTTAGCAGTTTCATCATTGTTTTTTAAGGATTCTTAATCCTGTGTACAGTATGTACTAATCAGTTGGTTTATTCATTCTGCCAAAGGCAGGCATTTTAGTTGGTTCCATCTTTATGCTTTTGTGAATCAACATGGGAGTGCACATACTTGTGTGGGTTTTGTTTTTATTTGGGGGCGCTATTTAATGAGTAGAGAAATTGCTGGATCATGTGGCATTCCTGTCCACATTTGCCTGAGGACACACCATACTGTTTTCCGTAGTGGCTGTACAATTCTTCATTTCCACCAGCAGCCATCCTTTAAATCTATATGGAAGCAAGCAAGAGTACTCTTCCTCTTGCCCTTGATATATACATATAGCAGGGAATTTTCATTCAGCCATACAAAGAAACTGTAGTGAGGCGTGCTACAATTTGCATGAACTCAGGAAACGTGCTGAGTAAAAAAGGCCAGAGACAAGCGTTAACATAGTATATGATTTATTTTATAGGAAATATCAAAAATAGGCAAATTCTTTGAGGTTGAGGCAGAAGGCCAACTAGTAGTTACCAGGGAGTGATTATGTAATGACTATGGGGCAATGAAAAAGTTCTGAAACTAGGGAAGATGATAGTTGTACAACACTATGAATACATTAAATTCCACTGAGTTGTTGGTCATATAATTGTTGATTGTATGTTATATGAATTTCACCTCTTTAAAAAAAATGGTTGCTGGGCTGAGCCCTGGTGGCGTAGTGGTTGTGTGCGGGACTGCGGGCCACTGGGACAGAGGTTCAATTCCAGCAGTGGGGCTGGGCCTCCTGCTCCCACCACCGGAGAGCAGTGATGCCCCCCCAAAAAAAGGTTGCTATTCAAAGTCTCAACAGTATTTTTAATTGAACCATATAAGCAGTCTATAATTCATATAAAAAGGATAAGTGTGCAAGAATTTTAGAGAAAGAATGAGGGACTTCCTTAACTTGTCAAAACATGTTATTGCGGTTGCTCATTGCCCTTGAGTTGGCTGGAATTCCTGGGTATCATATGTGCCAGCCTAGGGCCACACTGCAGGAGGCCTTCCAGGTCAGGACCTTTTAGATCCAAATGGTCAGGCCTATCTTTGAAGTGCTTCTTGCTAATGTAGATAAGAAATTAAAATAGTTTGGGTTAGCTATGGTAATAAATAGATGAGTGGAAACTCTCAAAATGGACTGTGGGCAGATGATTTAGTATGAAAGCTCTGTAGATGTTATATGCAAACTCCTGACATCTTTTTTTTATTTTTATTTTTTGCTCCTGACATCTTATTGAACATATTTTCCCGCGCCTCCCAAATGCTGTATTCATAAATAAGCCTCTGGTTTTGTTAAAGCTTAGGGTTGTTATTTTTCCATGGGTTTTATAATGGAAGGAAATAAGAAAAATAAACTTTATTATTATAGATAACTCCATGACGTCAGGAACAGGCCTTTAGAAAGGGAGTCTTTCCCAGTGGCAGGTATGAGGTAACATGTAACTGAAATGTGTTGCTGTCATTGGCTCTGGTGTGAGATAGCCTGAGTTCCACCTACTAGTGGCATATCTTTTTTATTTTCTCCTCTCTTCACTTATAAATAAGCACACATATTTTATAGAATTGTCATGAATAGTAAATGCTTAGGATTGTTCTTAACCCAGAAGTGTTTGATGGAAGATTTTTTTTAAGACCTTTAAAAGCACTCCACAATATCTCCATTTATAAATTCTCAGATTTGTACTAATTGTGAAAATGTCAGAAAGGCAACTTTATTTTCAAATCAGTTTCATAGTTTTTTTGAGGAAAACAAGTTTTTATTCTCTTAGCAAAATGGACTGAAAGTTTAAAAGGTTTATTGATGTAAGGAAGCTGGCTTACTGAAAACCAGTACTGATCCCAGCTGTCTTTGCTTACTTGCTGTGAGAATTTGACCACATTGCTTTACTTACTCCACTGATTGTCTTCATTTTACAGCGAATACGAGAAAAAGAAATGGGCTTGAATTTCAGTGGGCGAGATTTAGGTTAGATGGAAGAAGAACTTTCTGATTGTGAAGCTGCCAGGCAGATAGGAGAAAATGCTTTGTCACCACTAGGAGACCAGGCCAGAGAAACTTTTCCCTTCTAGACTCTGGAGGCTGTTTCAGGGCTTCTGGGCACCCCTCCAGATGCAGGTTAAACCTGGATGTTGATCCTAACTCCCTGCTGGTGGCGTCCTTGCCTGGATGTTGGATGTCACACAGTGCTCACTAACCCTCCCAGTATTCTACTACTTTCTTTATTTAGACAAGTAAATGAAGGCAGCATAGAGTAAATGGTATACATTTTACAATCTTCTAAACAGATAATATGAAGATAAAAAAGAAAGAAAAAGTCATCGACCCATATGAGCCAACGGGCAGGTAGGGAAGGGATTTTTCTTTGATAGGTGAATTGGTTCTTTGGAATTTCTTTCTCTCTTTCTTTATTTTCTTTTGTGGCATCACTGCCCTGGTAGGAGTAGCAAGTCCAGCCTTGTTCCTGGAGAGCTGCTGCTGGATTTGAACTGTCTACCCTGGGACTGCAGTCCTGCAAACTATCACTAAGCCATCAGGGCTCAACCTGGAATTTCTTAAACCAGCGGTTACTCATTGCACAAGATCCGCTGTTAAAACCAACAGCTGTTCCAAGACTTTCTATTCCCCTAAAAAGTTAGTCATGGAAAGCCACAGGAGCAGTTCTACCCTGTTCTATAGCGTCACTTTGCGCCAGCATAGACTAATGGTGGTGAGTTTGGAGTTTTTGACCATAAAGGGCATATAATGGTTAGACTAAAAGTTCTGGAGTTGGGCAGACTTTTTATCCTAGCTCTACCGCTTTCTAACCAAGAAGTGTTTGGCAAGTAACTTTACCTCTTTGAACCTTGGTTTCCTCATTTGTAAAATGGGGAAATAGTTCATACCTCAGATGGTTGTTGTGAAGATTAAGCTATTGCCCTGAGATAAACTTTAAACCTTTATTTAAGTGTGCACTGAGGCAGCCAGTGGGTTCAAATGTCCTACCTTGTGGTTGGCAGTCCAGCATATAACCCACTGCACCATCGCCACCATTTCAGTACTGTTGTTAGCTGCCATCAAGTACCATCGGTTTCGACCCATCATGACCATCATGACCAAAACACTGCCTTGTCTTTTACTGTCCTTGTACATTGAGGCATGTGCTATGTGACTTTTTCATTGGCTCCTGGACATTAAGAGTAGAGATTGTGTTTTTTTAATTTAACTTTGTTTTGTTTAAGATGGAGGTGATAACAACGATTAGTTCCTTTCCGGAGAATCATTATCTTAGTGAGAAAGTTTTCTATTGAGGAACAAATTAGCATCATTTGTAAAAAATATTTTTATATGCTAGCCCAAATGAATACACAAGTTCTTATGGTCACATCTGAGTAACAAAATCTTTGTTGGGGGGCTGAGCCCCGGGGGCGTAGTGGTTGTGTGTGGATCTGCGGCCCACTGGGTTGGAGGTTCAATTCCGGCTCCCAGGAGCAAAGGCAGGGCCTCCTACTCCCACCACCTGAGGGCAGTGATGCCTAAAATTAAAAAATAAATAAAAAACAAAAACCTTTGTTGGGAAGTAGAAAGTCTCTTCTTGTTGTCTCCTGAGGAACTGCGACCTTGTGGTTAGCAACCCAATGCATAAGCCACTATGCGACCACGCCTCCTATGTGAATTTTGGGCTAGCAGTCTGTGATTCAGTTTTGTTGACTTTTATAGAGCAGTGTCTTGCTTCCAACAGAACATAATTGTCATTCCCACAGGAGTTTTTAAGCATACTCTGATTTTTCTTAGCTTAGATAAACTGAAACATTCAGATACTGATATTAGGATATGACTTCAGCTATTTAAAATGGGCTTTGATTGTTAAACGTATTGTTCAAACATTGTTGTAGGGGCTGTCCGGTCAGGTCTGACTCACAGTGAGCCCTACGTACCCCGCCCCCACCCCAATCTTGTGCCATCATCGTGATTGATGGGATGTTTAAGCCCATCGTTAGAGCCACTGTGTCAATCCATCTTGAAGAGGGTCTTCCTCTTTTGCGGCCCCTCCATTTCTGGATAACGTGTCTGAAGTATGTGAGATGAAGTCTAGTCATCCATACTGCTAAGGAGCATTCAGGTTGTACTTCTTCCAAGAGGATCTGTGTATCCTTTTACCAGTTTATGATAATTTGAATATTCTTCACTAACACCATAATTCAAATGCATCAATTTTTCTTTGTTCTTCCTTATTCAATATCCAACTTTCACATGAGGTGATTAAATTACCATGGGTGGGGTCAGGTACGCTGTAGTCCTAAAAATAGCACCCTTCCTTTTCAACACTTAGAAGAGGTCCTGTGTAACAGATTGACCCAGTGCAGCGTGTTATTGATTTCTTGACTGCTGCTTCCATGAGCATTGATGTTGAATCTAAACAGCATGATGTCCTTGATAACTTCCATCTTTTCTCCATTTATTATGATGTTACCTATTGGTTCGGTAGTGAAGATTTTGGTCTTCTCTACAGTGAGTTACAATCCATCCTAAAGGCTGCAATCCTTGATTTTCAGCAGCAAGTGAGCAAGCCCTCCTCACTTTCAACAACCAAGGTTGTCATCTGCATATCGAAACTTAAGAGCCATCCTGCCACCCTGATGCTATACTTGTGTTCATATAATTCAACTTCTCTAATTATTTGTTCTTTACCAAGTCTTTACATTTTTAATATTGTCTCAAAGAGTTAACTTTTCAATAGAAAAGAGCAAAGGATTTGAAATCTTTTGTTTGAATAAAATAAGAAATAATTATTTAAAATCATAAAAACACATAGTAAAAATGTAGGTAAAATGTTCTTACTTTTGAGACTGATGAAGTTCTAAAAGGTGGTTAGTGTCTAGTGTTGGTGCACTCATATTGCTGCTGGTCGCCAATTGGAACCATCTTTCTGGGAAATATCTGGGAAATTTTTGCCAAATTTCTAATTGTGAATCTTCTTTGACTCAGCAATTACATACCTGGAAGTATATAATGAGGAACTAGAAGAAGAGTAAGCCATCTATGATCCAGTATGTTTTCTACGGCAGTGCTTACACACATCTCCCCCAAATGAAACCCACATACAAAGTGGGCATGGGTCAAAAGCTGTGGCACTGTAGAAGGGGATAGATACACTGTGGAGGTGTGCGGTAGTGGCCTACATTCAGAGGAACCCAAACCTAAATTCAAATCCTGGCTTCCCCATGTTAGCTGTATGTTCCTGGTCAAGTTGCTAAATCCAGTTAAGTCTTCTTTTTCTCTAAAGTAGAAATAATAATGGCACATCCTTTTAAGAGTTACTGTGAAGATAAAGTCAGATGGCACATGTAAAGTCTAGTGGCTAGTGAAAAAATTTTATGTTAGAAAATATAATCTGCTCCTTAAAAATATAGACCCAAGTGGATATTTGTTGAGGATATTTGTTGAGGGCGTCTGCCCTATAGTAAGGGGAAAAGCAAGTTATAAAATAGTTTTATGAGCCTATTTGTATTAAAACAGTCTGTGTTTATATGCATGAAAGTAGAAGGATAGCTAAACTCTAATGAGCACTTAGTTGACTTAGGTCTCACTCTCTGCTCTAAGTGCTTTATACACATATCAGTCTATCACTTTATTAAAGCTAGTTAATGTCTATTTTAAGTGGGTTGAGACAATGTCTGCACTGTGTACTCAGCAAACTAACCACTAATTCTCACATAGAGCTAATATCTCTCTGCTTTGTAGATGAGAATTTTGACACCAGGGAATTCTCACAGATCATAAGGGCAGAGCCAAGCTGTAAATCCAGGCAGTCCAACTCCAGTGTATCACCCCAGAGTTGGATATCAAGGACGGTGAGATTGTGAGGTCACTTTTCACCTTGCATTTTAAGCACAACTGGAGTTTTTCATAAGAGATGCATTTTACTTTCATAAATAGAAAAATAAATCTGTTTTGGAAAGCAAATACAGTACATTCTGGGATTTTAGGAATTTTAGTGTACATATTAGAGACTGCCTCTATCAAATCCAGAAGTGGGATTAAATGCACACGTAGACCTGCTGTAATTCTTCGGTGTCATGGGTAGGAAGTGCCCCTCACCCCAGAGTCATTTGAAGACAGATTTTTTTTGTCCTACTGTAGACAAGTAGGGTTCTAGAGTAAATTGACTTCATGTGAAAGAGATGAAGGTGACTTAAAGTAAGACGTTGCAGTAGCCTTAGCGTTAGTAGATTCCATGTAGTCTTACACAGACCTGGGCTGTCAGCACTCTGCTGCCCACCCTCCCTGTGTTCTAGATCAGCCAGTGCACTGCAGATGCCAGCAAGAAAGGAAGCGCCACCTGATGACTGGGTGACCTGGACTCTGGCATGAGTTCTAAACCAGAAGCCAACTAACCCAGGTGTACTCAGTATTAATATCCCCCATTTTCAGGTTCTGTGATTCTAGCATTTTTCTTCTTGATCAGCTTAACTTACAAGACTCTAAGAAAGTGCTGAGCAGAATTGAACTAATAAACTGATTTATGGGAGGGTTTTTCAGTATGGAGTTTTGAATTACAGAATTTCCTGATGACAAACTACAATTAACTTTTTGTTCCACTTTCAATTTTGCACCCCGCTTGTAGACGTTTTACAAAATAAACTAGAATTATGTTCTAAAGATTTTCAGACCAATAAAAATGGTAAAACTTCCCACTTGGTACTTGATGAAATCTCACTTGTTCAGACACTAGCAGTAGAGTCGTTAGCGCTTACTTTCCCCGCTTGCCTTTACACTCTTTAAAATTCTGATGTCTTAATGAGTGGACCTTTTGGGTTTTCCAGCTTGCAGAGGTCCAGTGGTCTGTGTGTTTAGTATTGCATCCAAGTCTGATGAGTCACGTGGCGGTGTCTGCTTTTACTTGGGAGCAGTTTTTCTGGTAACTTAGGATGTTGACAAAGTGTATTGAGAGAGTTTCAATAATTCAAAATCACTCTATGAAGTGTAAGCTTGTTTTTGTCTTATCTGTGTTTGGGGAGGGGCGGGCGTTGGCAGAGAGATTGCTGCTGCTTCTGTCTCTTTAAATTGCTAAACTAGTCTCATTTGTTTTAGTGATTTGTTATCATTTGAAAGTGAACAACAAATGAAATTACTCTGTCATTTTAAAATTAAGGAATGTGGAAACAAAAATGAATTGATACAATTGAGGCATGCACATATGCCTTTCTTGAAATTGCTCAGTAGTTTAGAAACCTGAATGTTCTGAGTGAGTGGGAAAATTAGAATATGCATTGGTAATTTGAAATGTAAGCTCTTGTGTTGGAGATGTTGATATTTTACATGCTTACTTATCTTCCATTCACTTTCAAGTTACATTTTGTGTGTGAATTTTCTCTCTCTCCTTTAAGAAGTTTACAGTTAAGAAAATGAAAAGCTTGTGTTCTAAGATGACCAGACTTTTTATAGTTGGGTCGTTGAGTAATTTGTGTGTTCAGACTGCTTCCCAAAGCTTGCTCCTCCCCTTTCCTTTACCAGCATGTCACACCACCTCTCACCACCCATCCTTTCCTTACCTTGCCTATTCATTGGCTATTCACATGCCAGCACTCCACCTTGAGCTGTAATGTGCATTTTGCTTGTGCAGGTCCTTTGAAGGTGGGAAGGGGTAGTCCTTCCTTAAAGGTAGAACTTTTGTTTCTCTCTGGGAATGGTTGTGGAACATATTTCCCTCAACAGAGACTTGAAGATAATTTAGACTTGAAGAAGATTTGTGCTGCTCTGCATTTTGTTTTTGGTATGCTTTTCAAGCCACCAAAAAGATATTTGGAAAGAGAGGAACAATTTGAACACTTTAAAGTGGTACAGGTAAAAATCATTAAAAAGGGGATGTAAGATATGACTGAATAACTTTCCTTGAAATTCCCATCAGTAGGACTTTCTTCAGTGTTGTTCCAGACAGTGTATTCTTGTTATTTTCTCCATAATCCTCCACTGAATTAGACATGACAACTTGGTTCCTAGAAGAAGAAAACAAATACAGGGGTACCTGAAATTCATCTCTTTATCCTGAAAGTATCATCACATATTGTTTTACCATCTTCAGCCATTTCCCACCTTCACAAATACTTTTTTCCCCCTCTAACTTATAAAAATGATTGTTTTCCCCGTGTGGAATTTTTTTGGAAACTAAACGGGAAAAAAAACTGTAAAGGACAAATTTAGATCATCTGTAATTTCATGTTTGACATGATAAACTTCCTTTTTTTTTCTTTTTAAAAGTTGAATTCTGGGACTTTATATGTTACTTATGTCCATAGTAGCATCATTTCTCATGTTAAAAATATTTTTTGAATTTTTCTTCAGGATTCTATTGATGCTACCGTTATTCCATCAATAATGTCACTTAGTTTTATGTCTGTGGTATAATTTGTTGGTTATTTTAAGCATTACTTTGATTTTTAAAAAACTACACAGCTCTCTTTTAAATTTTGATTATTTTCCTAACATAGATTGCTAAAAGTGGAATTAAAAAAAATTTTTTTAGGCTCTTCACACACATATTACCCTATTTTCTACCAGAATTGCTTTTATCTGTAAGTTAATACCAGGACTGATGGTGTGTGAGAAAGGAAGGCATCTCCTGACAGACAACCTCAATAGGAGGGTCTCCTTCTGAATCATGGCTACTTTGAAACAGAGCGTACTGCATTATGAAGAAGTTTCTATTTCTCTGATCTACTAGAGAAAGTCAACATCTTTCTTTTATATGTTTGTGATTAAAAATAGATTTCTTTTTTTTTGGGGGGGGGGGCGCATCACTGCCCTCAGGTGGTAGGAGTAGGAGGCCCAGCCTTTGCTCCATGGAGCTGGAATCGAACATCCATCCCAGTGGGCCGCAGTCCTGTGCACAACCACTACGCCACCGGGGCTCAGCCTAAAAATAGATTTTTAAACTTAATATTCAGTGTAATTTATTACTAAGGTTTGTAATCTATAATTTTAATATAAAAATGCTATTTTTGATCTTTACATATTTAAGATATTTTTTGTTTTTGTTTTTTAATGTTGACTTTTATATATATATTGTTAATTTACATGGTTTTCCCTCAATTATGGCTTTTTAGTCTTATTTGATAAGTGTGTATGGGCTGAGCCCCGGTAGTGTAGTGGTTGTGTGCGGGACTGCGGCCCACTGGGATGAAGGTTCAATTCCAGCTCCCAGGAACAAAGGCTGGGCCTCCTACTCCCACCACCAGAGGGCAGTGATGCCTAAAAAAAAAAAACAAACTAAAAAAGTATGTATGTATTTAAATAGGGCTATCTAGCACTATTTATTGTAATTATTTCTTATTAGCAAAGTCCTTTCCCTTCCAAATATTATTAGATATGTATTTGTTTGCATTTTCTTCTAAATGCTTTTTAAGTTGAATTGTACTCATTTTACCCCCTACTCCCCTTGTTTTGTCACTTCCATTCTTCCTTTCATCCTTCCTTCATTCTTTTATCTATCTCCTAATTTATTTTTATTTCATTTTATTTAAAAAAAAATTTTTTGGGGGCATCACTGCTCTCCAGTGGTGGGAGTAGGAGGTCCAGCCCCACTGCTGGAATTGAACCTCAGTCCCAGTGGGCCGCAGTCCCGCACACAACCACTACGTCACCGGGGCTCAGCCCCATTTTATTTTTTTACTTAACTTCTTGGACCTTTCCTCATTAGTTTTGTTTAAAACCATTATATTGGGGCTCTTACAGCTCTAATAACTCTCCGTCCATCAATTGTATTAAGCACACTTGTACATATGTTGCCATCATCAGTTCTAAAACATTTCTTATAGTCGAGCCTTTGGTATCAGCTTCTCTTTTTCCCCCTCCCACCCTTGTGAACCTTGATAATTTAGAAACTATTTTTATTTTCTTATTTTACACTGTCTGCTGTCTCCCTTTACCCACATGTCTGTTGTTCATCCATGGGGGTGTGGGTTGGGAGGGTTGTTTCATCAGTGCTGTATTGCACCCTGGCTGGCTCGTCCTTTCCTTGTGACCTTTCTGTGAGGGGTGTCTGCTTGTTTCCAGGTGGGTTTTGAGTCTCCATTCTGATCCCTCTTGTTCCCATCGAAATGGTTGTTTGTTTAGGATCATCTGATACCTGATCCCTTCAGTCCCTGGTGCCTCATGATTACACTCATCAGTGTGTTTCTTCCAGGTGGGCTCTGTTGCTTCTCTGCTAGATGGCTATTTGTTTATCTTCAAGCCTTTAAGACCCCAGATGCTATAGCTTCTAATAGTTGGGCTTTTTTCACCACATTTGCTTATGAACCCATTTTGACTTCAGTGTTTATGTTGGGTAGGTGAGCATCACAGAATGCCACGTTATTAGAACAAGGTGTTCTTGAATTGAGGGCATACTCGAGTAGAGGCCCAATGTCTATCTGTTACCTTAATACTTATAAATATGTGTACACAGACCTATTTCCCTATCATTACATATTACTATATTATGTATGTACATACCTATCTATATACCTCTATAAATGTCTTCTGTTCCTCTATTTCTTTTTGCTTTCCTCTTGTCCCACTATCATGTTTGACCTTCATTCAGTTCTCTGTACTTCCTTTCAACTACTTTGTACTTGATTGAATCCCACCAGGCATGCTATGCGCTTCTTGCAATCAATTTTAGATCTCTGGGGCTGAGCCCCGGTGGCGTAGTGGTTGTGTGCGGGACTGCGGTCCACTGGGACGGAGGTTCAATTCCAGCAGTGGGGCTGGTACTCCTACTCCCACCACCGGAGAGCAGTGATGCCCCCCCCCCCAAAAAAAAATTATTTTAGATCTCTCGTTCCCTTTTCCCTGAATTTGTTGGCTATCCCCTCCCTTTCCCCCACCTCCTCCTCTCCCCCATCTTTAAACTGGATGTTTTCTCTTTGGGATTGTTTATCCTGCCTATCTTATATAGATAGATATGAACAAAAAAAGAAACAAACAAACAAAACCAAATATAGGTTAGGAATAGTTTCAGGTCTATCTGCTGACCTTTATGAATGTTTTCCTATCAGGTTTGATGCAGTGCCAAGCTCTGCTCCCCACGTCCAAAATCTTTTTTTTGCTTCCAGAATTCCTCAGGGACTGTGTTGTTTCCCCCCCTTGCTGCTCTGCTGCTCTTCCTTCATATTATACCCTGGTGTGGGTCAGACTGGACATAATTCCCACTCTGTCTCCGGTCCTGTCTTCCCTAGTGTTGTGGGTAAGGGGACATAGTGTCTTGGGGTGAAGCCAACCTTATGGTCCTCTCTGTGCAATGGATGCTTCAAGTGGGAATGTCGTCCTCGAAGCTTGGTGGGCCAGCACACTGTTCATAATCTCTCCCAGGGTTGATGTAGCTGGGATAGGGGTGGGTCCCTGCAGGCTTCTCTGTTAGTTCACTGCTTGATGCTTGTATGTTGCCCTCAAGTTTTGGCACACCAAGTTGAGGTCTGATCTCTCTCTCCCTTTCCTATGGAGACAATGAACAGTACCCTCCCCATGGTAGATTAGTGCCTGTTCCCCTCAATGCTTTCATTCTCCCAACCCCCATTTTTCTTGTTCACTCCAGCCCTTCTTTTCCCCTTCTTTATGTTGGTATAGTGTATGCATCATTGGGCCGGGTCAGTCCCCTGCCTCGGTGTCTGTCCCTCATTCTTCAATTATATATTAAATAGTTTTTCTTCTGTCCCCACTGTGTTGATTACACCTACCACTGTGGACTCATATTGTACTTGCCCTTTTTTGCTTGGCTACCTTCGCTTAGCATACTTTCCTCCCCATTCTTCCCATATGACAATGTTCTTCATGTGCTCATCACTGTTTTTTAGGCATGCATAGTACTCCATTATGTGTACGTGCCAGTTTTGTTATTCACTCATCTCTCAATGGAAATTTAGTTGTTTCCAGATGTTTGCAGTTGTGAACTGTACTGCAGTAAACATTGGTATGCCGATGATGGGTTGCTGTTTATTTCTTGCTTCTTCTGGGTATACGCCCAACGGGGGATGCTGGGTCATAAGATAGCTCAATTTCCATTTGCTTCAGAGAACTCCGGGTCACTTTCCACAGTGGCTGTCCATGTCTACAGACCCACCAGCAGTGGGTGTGAGTTCCTATCTCGCTACATCCCCCCAACATTTGTTGTCCTCTGTTTTTTTTTAATTGGACTATCCTCAGGGGTATTAGGTGGTATATCATAGTTGTTTTAATTTGCATTTCTCCGATGGCAATGTTTTGTAGTTTTTAATGGCCATTTGGGTTTCCTCTCTGGTGAAACGTCTGTTCAGGTCCTTTTCCCACCCCCTCAGATGACTCTTTGTTGTTGGTTTTTTTTCTTGTTGCTGGTTATTAGGGTATTTTATAATTTAGTAATAAACCTTTTCTCTGTTGCGGTATGCCTAAATATATTCTCCCAGTCTGTGAGTTCTCATTCTCTTGGAAAAGTCTTTCAATGCACAGATGTGTTTTATCCTTACTATATCCCGTTTGTCAATTTCAATTTCTTGTGGGTGGGTGTGTCCTTCCCTATTTTAGTTAGCCTACTTATTCCCTGTTCCAAGGTTCTCAGGTATGTCCAGATTTCTTCACTGATAACCCTAATGGTCTGGGGTTTTACTTTGAGGTCTGTGATCCACCTTAAGTGTGTTCGTTTGAATGGGGTGAGGGTAAAGATCTTGCTTAATTTTTCTGCATGTAGATAACAGTTTTTTTTTCTAGTATAACTTGTTGAAGAGGGCATCCACTTCCCATTTGATGCTTTGGGGGCCCTTATCGAGGGACGGTTGTCTGTATGTTGGTTTTATTTCTGTTCTCTTCCATTAGTCCGAGAATCTTTTGTTTCTTTGGTTTTTTTGGGGGGCATCACTGCTCTCTGGTGGTGGGAGTAGGAGGGCCCACCATCTGAAAATCTTTCATTAAACCAGTACCATGCTGCTTTGATTACTGTGACTATATAGCATGTTTTAAAGTCTTATAAAGTAAGCCCTCTGATTTTGTCTTCTTGAGAAGTTCTCAGCCAATTTTGGGTTTCTTCCCTATGAAGTTGGTGGTTTGTTTTTCCGTTATCTCAAGAACGTTGTTGGTATTTGTATCAGTATAGCATTAAATTTATATAGTGCCCTGGGCAGGATTGACATCTTTAATATATCCTGTCTTCTAATTCATGAGCATGGAATATTCTTGCATTTGTGGAGGTCACTTTTGGTTTTTTGTCGTATGGTTCTCAAGTTTTCTTTGTACACATTTTTTGGTTATATATACACACACACATATCCCTAGGTATTTCAAATTGTGCTTGACTATTGTGAAGGGCACTGCCTTCTTGATCTCATCTTCCATGGTTTTATCCAATGTATATAGGAATACAATAGACTTCTGTTCATTGATCTTGTATCCAGCCACTCTTCTATATACCTCTATTGCTTCTAGCACTCCTGTTGTGAAGCTTCAGGGGTTTTCAATGTATAGAACTGTGTTGTATGCAAATAATGATAGTTTCACCTCTTTTTCCTTCAGAAGAATCCTCTAATCCCCTTTTGTTGCCTTATGTTGTTAGTTAGGAATAGAAGTGGGTACAGGAACACCTTGTCTGGTCCCCCTTTCAATGGGATTGTTTTAATCTTTTCTCTGTTGACTATGATGTTGGCTGTTGGTTTTTCATTCATAGCTTGCATTAACTTGAGGAATTCCCCTTCCATTCCTATCTTCTTGAATGTTTTAATTAGGAATCAGTGGTGGATGCTGTCAAATGCTTTTTCTGCTTCGGTTCTTATTATTGTGTAGTTCTTACCCATTTTCTTCTCAATGAGATGGATGATGTTGGTGGACATTCAGATGTTGAACCATTGCTGCATTCCTGGAATAAGTCCCATCTGGTCATGATAGATAATTTGTTTAATATACTTTTATATTCTATTGGCCAATATTTTGTTAAGGATTTTTGCATCGATGTTCATTAGAGTTATCAGTTTGTAGTTCTTTTTTTGTGGGATCCTTGCCTGGTTTGGGTATCAGAGATAAACAGCTTCATAGAATGAGTTTGGGCAGGCTGAGCCCTGGTGGCATAGTGGTTGAGTGCAGGACTGTAGCCCATTGACTTGGCGGTTCAAATCTAGCAGCAGCTTTCCCGGAGCAAGGCTGGGTAGCTCCCGTGACCACCAGAGGACAATGATGCCAAAAAAAGAAAAAGAATGAGTTTGGGAGTTTACCATCTTTTTTTGTTTTCTGGAGTAGTTTGTGTAGAATTGCAGTCAATTCTTCCCTGAATGCTTGGTAGAATTCTCCTGTAATGTCTTCTGGCCTGGGAGTTTATTTTATGCTGGTAGTTTCTTAGTAACCGTATCCATTTCTGCTGTGGGTTCTTGACTTCTATCTGGAGTATTCTAGGGAGGGGTTGTTTTTCAAAGTATTTATACATGTCTTCCAGGTTGTTGTATTCATTAGAATACAGATTTTATTAGTAGTTGGTAATGAGTCTTATAACCTCGTTAGGGTCCTCTGTGGTTTCACCTGATTCATCCCTCCTCCTGGCTATTGATGTTTGCTCCTTCCTACCCTTGGTTAGGTTTGCCAGCAGTCTACCAATTATCTTAATCCTGTCCAAAAAACAGGTTTATTTCTGCATTGATTTCTCACATATTTCTTTTTTCCCCACTCCTTTACCTCTTCCCTGATGTTTATTATTTCTTTTCCTTTGCTAGTGAAGGGATTGCTCTGTTGCCTCTACTCTAGTTACTGAAGTTTTTTTTTTTTTTTTGGGGGGGGGTGGGGGGCATCACTGCCCTCTGTGGTGGGAGTAGGAGGCCCAGCCTTTGCTCCTGTGGAGTCTCTGCTGGAGTTACTGAAGATTTTGCATGAGTCTCTCTTCCTTTTTTATATGTACATTAATCATTATCAAACCACCCTCTGAAAACTGCTTTTATTATGCCTTATAGGTTTGGTACATTGTGTTCTCATTCTCATTAGATTCTAAAAGCTTACTAATTTCCTCTCTAATTTGGGCCAGTACTCACTCATTCCACAGAAGATCATTATTCATCTTCCAATTGTTGGCCTTGTTTTTTATTATCTTTTTGTTTATCTCAAGCTTAATGTGTGGTGGTCCAAGAGGAATGTCTGAGTAATCTCTACATGTTTGAATTTACTTAGGCTCTGCTTGTGCCCCAGCTTATGATCTATTTTTGAATAAGAGCTGTGTGTACTTGAAAAGACATCAAACTTTTTGCATTTGGGTGGAGAGCTCTGTAAATGTCTATCAAATTGAGTCGTCTAATTGTGGTGTTTAGTTCTGTAGTTTCCTTGTTGAGTATCTTTCCTGGTAACCTATTTTTCTCTGATAGTGGTTTCTTAAAGTCACCTACTATGATTACTGAGTGTGTTTTCTGTTTTCATTTTTTAAAGAATTTGTTTGACAAATTTCACAGATCTCGTTGAGCTTGTATATATTTATGGTGCTCACTGGTTCTGGATCTACTGCTCTTTTTAGCATTATATAGTTACCAGCCTTATCTCTTGTTATGATTTATTTGCACCTTGTGATTGATTTTGTGTGAGATTAGGATTGCAAACTGTACTTTGTGTTGCTGTTGTTACTACTTACTTGGTATATTTTTCTTCAGGCTTTTATTCTTAGCCATAATTTGTCTGTGAGCTGATGGTATGTCTCTTGCAGGTAACAGATTGTTGGGTTATGCTTGTTGAACCAGTCTGCAAGCCTTTGCCCTTTCACGGGCAAATTAGACCATTGACATTCAGGGTTATCACCACCAACTGTGGGTCCATTGTTTTCATCCCTTACCTTTTGTGTAGGGTCTTTTCCTATCTCCCCACATGACATTGTGCGGAGTCTATGTGTGTTGGGGAGAGGAGAGGCTTCATTCTTTCCTTTCACCGTTGAGGCAATGTTATTTTGGTGGATTTTTCCGGCATGTTAACTTCCAGGTGGGATTGCGCTATGTGGTGGTCTCCTATTTGTACTTGGTGAATGTTGATCTTTTGACCACAGTGAATCGGCAAGGATTATTCACAGGGTCTTATAATGTATTCTTTGAGTTTTTCCTTGTCCGGGAAGACTCTTACCTCTCCATCTATCTTGATAGACAGTTTGGTGGAATAGAGGATTCTTGAATTGGATTGTGCTCTTTCAACTTTTGGAAGATGTTACTCCACTCTCTCCTCCTTTTCATGATATTTGCTGATAGGTCTGAATATCTTCTTACCTGAGTACTATTCTATGTGACAGCCTTTTTTTTTTTTTTCTCTCTAACTACTATTATGAGTTTTTCCTTTCCCTCAAAGTTGGATAAGTTAACTGTTATGTGGCTTGGTGATTTCTTCTTGGGGTTTAGTCTAATTTGTGTCCTTTCTGCTTCCTGTGTGACTGTCTGATTTTCATTCATTAAGTTGGAGAAGTTTTCTTCCAAGACTTCCCTCACTTCTTTAGCTTTTCACTTCTTGTGTCTCATCCCGATATTTCTATTATATGAAAATTATTCCTCTTCATAACATATGTCATTGAGCTCAGGTTTTCTTCCTCTTCTCTGATCATTTTGCTTGACTGTCTTTCCCATTTGTTGAAGTCTGTCTGGTTGTCCTCAAGATCACTGTATGATTCTCTGCCTCTTCTAATTTGTTGATGCAATCCGTTAATTTGTTTATTGCTTCTTTTACCTCTCAACGCTTGTGTTTCCCTTTGGTGCATGGACTTCATCCCATCAATCGTGGACTTTATCGCCTCAATTGTTGTATCATTGTGTTGCGTTGCTTTCCTCATAACCTATACAACTCCAAAAAAGCATTATGAGGATTTCTTTTTGTGGCAGATCAATGTCTGCTTCTTCTAGGACTGTTGTTAGGTTTAAGCCTACCTCCAATGTTGCTGTTTTTACCTCTTGTTTTCTTGTCAAGGGTGTTGAGGTAGGTTGTTGTTTGTGTGTTGCTTTGGTGATACTTGGTGTCATATTCCTGAATGATATGGGTCCCTGAGCTTTCTCTCTCTGGCTGTGAAGCCTGCCTATGGCCTGTATCAGGCTATTATGCAAGTTAGGTGCCACGGAAGTTTGGTGACTGGCAGGAGTGGGAATGCTCGAAAGTGTGGACAGTAATTGTGTGTATTCTTCTGGACCGGGCCCATGTGTGCCTACAGTGTGTCCACAGGACTGGGTTGGCCTAGCCAGGACACTGCCGACTGGGTTGTGCTGCAAGGGAGTTGGGGGGGGGGGGGCAGCAGATCTAGGCCAGGTACCATGGGTAATCGCTGGGGTTGGTCACTGCCAGGTGGAGACTCTGCAGAGCCTTGGCATTGCCACAGGAAAGCCCCAGTGTTGGGAATAGGCCAGCAGAGAAGCTATGTGGTGCTGGCATTACTGTTTATAGGCCCCTGGGATGGAAGTGACGTGGTGGAGAAGCTATAAGTCTGCAGCTCCTGCACAGGAGACTTTAGGGCTAGAGGTGGCCTGGCAGAGAAGCCACTAGTCCAGGGCAGGCTCACCAGAGAGCTGCAGTCTCCAGGTCGACCCTGTGAGACATTCTTCAGATGGGTTCTGACGTGGCTTTAAGAGCCACAGTTCTTGCTGTGGAGGACTCTGGCTGCAGGCTAAAGGGTCACAGTTGGACTCCATGTAGTTATTGTGACTGTTTGCGCCCTGCATGGATAGCTGTCAGACTCCAGCCACAGAGGCAAAGGCTTTAGTTAGTAGGTAAGTAAAACCCTGGCCAAAGGTGCCTGAGTTATGTGTGGGCAATGGATGGGGGTGGGTTCCAACTGTGGTGGTACGGCCACTGGCTGGCCGAGCGTACATCCGTTTATTGCGGGACTTACCTCAGGCGATCTGTGGATGGGAGTCTAGCGGGGGTTGTGGGTGGGAGGGTACCACATGTGGTGGCAGGGTGCCACATCTGGAGTAGGGCTGCTCACAGTTGTGAAGGTGACAGGTAAACTTAGGGCAGAGGTAGGGGCTCCATGACATGGTTAGCTGTGGGGCAAGGTCACTTCACTGGCCTAGGGAGTACTCTGGATTGCTACAGGAGTTAATTCACCTACCTGAATTGCCTATTCAGCTTCCTAATTGGTGAATTTACTGATGTCCACATAACTGTCAGTGAAACTGCTTACCTGGGTCCCATCTTACTGGAAGTGTCCTTATTTATCTTTATATCACCCTTTTTAACTGAGGGTTAAAAAAGTTTATTTTTAACTGAGGGTTTATTTAGCCTTGTGGATGAAATGAGTATCTGACTTGATAACCCGTTCTAGTACAATTTGTTGAAAAATTACTGCATTCTTGAAACACTCTGTCATTAAGTTTCTTCTTAAAAGGCTAGCTATGTGCTTACTTGGGAAAGGCTGTTCTTGGGTATTTTACAAACTTTGCTCTAAATTTCTTCCTTTCTGCTTTTTTTTTTGTTTTTGTTTTTGTTTGTGTTTGTGTTTTTTTGGGCATCACTGCCCTCAGGTGGTGGGAGTAGGAGACCCAGCCTTTGCTCTGTGGAGCTGGAATCGAACCTCCATCCCAGTGGGCCACAGTCCCGTGCACAACCACTACGCCACCGGGGCTCAGCCCAAATAGGATTTTTTTTATTTGTTTGTTTGCTTTGGGGGGGGGCATCACTGCCCTCTGGTGGTTGTGGGAGCTACCCAGCCTTGCTGCTGCTGGATTTGAACCACCAAGCCAGTGGGCCACAGTCCTGCACTCAACCACTACGCCACCAGGGCTCAGCTCTGCTTTTTTTTTTTTTTAACAGTATTATTTTCCCATTTCTAATTGTATAGCTTTAGAATCAATATTTTATAAGGCATACAATTTAAAGTTAAGAAGTAGCTTTTTTAAGTGTAATTTTTCTTAGTTTTCATTGATCTAGTTCTTAAGTGATGGTAAGTGAAAAGCAGAGAAAAAAACTCACAATGTTGAGATGTTGAAAGTTTGGGGGAAGCTTGGCTGGGCTAACAAAGCCATAGGAAGGATGCACCAGATACCTTCTTTGTTCTTGATACTCATCAAAACCTCTATTTAAGAGCTGGGTGATGGCTCAGAATTCTCTACATTGTTGAAATTTCTCTTTAGCGTGCACCCCAGCCCCCTTCCATCCCCCATGAGTTTCCTTAGGCTAATAGCTGTAACTTCATGTTTATTTGTTTGCTTTTTTTATTTTTTACCCTCTGAATAGTCACTCCTTTACAGAGCAGTTTGCAGTCCTCATTCTAGTTGTCTTTACCCGTAAGCCTCTCTCTCCTACCTTAAAAGACAAAAGCAGAACTTTTTTAGCCTGATCAGAGTTAGGGTGTGTATTTGTTTGTCCAAATAAAAATGAATTAATTTTAAATTATCTTAAGGATCCCTCAGTGGCAGTAAGCTTGGCTTGGTTTTGGTTATTGTCTTGAAAGTTGTAGAATATTATTTTTACTCTGTTGGTGCTAAATTATAAAATATCTGAAGTTGCTTGGTATTTCGCTTGAGGTAATTTCTGAGTTTAGGGTCTTTTTAAAACAAGAACCTGGTAGAGTCAGCATTGTCTTTTGTTGATAAAACCTAATGTAGGATCAGATAGGAATGCAGTCATTATTGTAACTGTTTATGTAAAGATAGTCTATAGTTTTCTGTACTTGCTTTCTAGGGTCTAGTATTTATTGTAATGGCTACATAGCACTCGCAGACAAAATTCATAATTAAAGGGTTTATTAAGGAAGTTAAACAAGTCCCCAATGCCAATGAGAAGTGCTCAGAATATTTGTACATTAGGACACATTACAAAATTCTTTCAAGTCTGCTAATAAATGCCCAGAGGCGAATACCTCAACACAATGGTACATAGCTCAAACCCCATGGTTCAGGATCCAAGGTCCTTAAATTAAGTGCCCTGAGGCTTCTCGCTACAGCAAGCCTCAGCACAAACACCATTTCTGTGGACCAGCAAGCCAGTGTTCCCAATTAAGTACCCAGAGGCTTCCCACTCCACAAACCACCCTTCTGCACAGAGACATTCAGCTTAACTTGTTCTGTAGACTGAGAAATCCACCACTGTGTACTGCGCTCTGGCTCCTGATTCAGCTGCTTCTGATCCTATTGTGTTTTCTGCCTTCTAAAGCTGTAGACTGTGAGGCATCTCAGGTACACTCTTGATTTGCTGGTAAAGAGATCCCTCCTCCTGATTCTCAGAAAGCTCATTTTGTATGCAGCAGGATAACTTCCAGGGAATCCTGTCCTTAATACTCAGAGGGAACCTTAGCAGTATTTTCACTCCAAATTCTTACCAGACCCATGCAAGGTAAAGTTGCTTGGCGGGAGTTAGAAACTTGAAGAGAGACTCATTAGATAGTTCACTGCCCATGCAGAAGGCTTCTTTCTGAGTATTTCAGGAGGTGGGCGATGGGCGGCAGTGGTGGATGGTCGCATGGAATGATACTTTATACCATAGCATTAATACAAGGGGTCTTCACAAAGTTCATGGGCAAATTCCAATATCTTTTAATTCCATTTTCTTATAAACCTTCTGAACACCCCGCCACCCTCCCCCCACCCAGACAAAAACAAAAACGAATCATTGCCATGGAGTCAACTCCAACTCACAGCAGCCATAGAGCACAGAATAGGAGACTGCAAAAGCAGCTGTCTACGCTTTACCCTGGATCATCAGCTACAGTACAAAAGTCTTTATTTGCTGCCGGCATGGGGGTTTAGTAATTTTTTGTGTGTGTGTGGCATTACTGCCCTGGTAGGAGTAGCAAGTCCAGCCTTGCTCCTGGAGAGCTGCTGCTGAATTTGAATTCTCAACCCTGTGGGCTGCAGTCCCGCAAACTACCACTAAGCCACCAGGGCTCAGCCTGGTTTAGTAATTTTTATGTGTAAAGAGGTCAGTAGGCCAAATAAGTTTGGAAACCTATAATCTAAATCATAGTGTTCTCTACTGGCTGTTTATTTTTCACTTAACTAAGTCATGGAAGACTCATACATGCCCAGGACAATTTCTTAAAATGACAGAAGGGTATTTTATGATTGTCTGTAAGTGTCCCTCTATCTTTATCTTTTGCGAATTAACTGCATCCTGCCCTTCTCTGTGCTGAAGTGTGTTTGTTTTATGCCTACACTTCTTTCTCTGTTCTATCCACCTAATTGTGAACTTTCACTCCGCTCCCTTAAGATTCAGTTTGTCCCAGCATCTCTCTCTGTTTAACCGTCTTTGCATATCTTCTTCCTGTTGTAGAGCTATTTTTCTCCTCTTTTGTGTACTCTCTAAGGGTAGGGCAGTTTATTACTTATCCTTTATATCCTCAGCACTTTAGTGCAATGATGGAACATAGTATATATACCCCAAACCAAACCCATTGTTGTGGAGTTGATTCAAATGGATAAACAAACCTTTAGGACAGACTAGCTAGACTCCCATAGGTTTCCAGGCATGTGCTCTTTAAGAAAGCTGACTGCTCCCACAGAGCATCTTTCTTCCGTGGCATGGTTCCCTGATAGCCGCCGAGGGCTCTAACCACAGCACTGCCAGGTTTCCTACATACCATGTATCTGCAGTAAATATTGGTGGGAAATGATCCAGCTACAGAAAGGTTTTGCTGGGGCCTGACCGCCTTGCCTGACCATTAATCTCTTGCTCTTTGGACAGTTCCTCACAGAAGAAAGAGATTGTCCGCTCTCTCATGAGAACAGTATTCAGCCTCCAATCTGGGGGTTTATTGTAGTGTGTTTTGGTAACAGGTAGTGATGCATCCAGGAAGACTCTTTTTACTCTGAGGTAGTATAGTAACTAAGAAAACGGTTTCCTTCAAAATGTAGTTTGTAAAAACTAACTGCTGGTTAATTTGTTATACCAGTCAGGCAATGGGGTTCTGTTTTTCCACTTGAGGAGGGGGATGGTAGCTGGTCAGGGATCCCACATTTATTTATAGATGGTCTCAGTGCGAGATTTGTTATCTCCTTTCCCCAGGCTTGATAAACTAAAGAATGTTGGACTTGTCTAGTAGTAGTGTCTCCATTAATGAATTGGAGAGTTTGAAAAAAACATGTGAGCAGGAAATTCAAGGGCATCTAGTGTTGTTTTCAGCCTAGGAATTCTAAACTTGTAAATTGTATCCTGTTGTTTTTCTGGCTAAAGAAGGGACTTTAATAAAAGACAATGAAGAGTGTTAAATCCATTAGAGGAGTACATTTAAAATATAAGATACATCAGTCATCTAGATAGGTGTCGACTTTTTCCAACTTACTGTATCATTTTTTCACAATAATATGAATCACTTCTTAGTTTTGTGTGATCTGATGTTACCCCCTCTGCTCACTTACTGATATGGTGAGGTGCCAAAGACCAGGTCATTATGTGAAAACCAGCATTTTTCAAAAATGGAGGGTCACCACATCAGATCACAAAATGGAGGGCAACCACATCATTATATAACTACCAAATTACATCATTACATAGCTGCCAAGGCACTGAGAAGCCCACCCAACCTGATAAGTACACATAGGCTTAGCTATCACAGCTAGTGTTAGCACTTGCTTCGCTTCTCAGCATTAGTTACACTGTTTGTCATTAATGTGAAAAAGAGTTGTATAATAGGTTTTTACTCATCATAAGTGCAAAATATGAGACTGAGTTAGTCATAAGTGAAGATAGAGTCTGTGTTTATGTCTATTTAGAGGAAAAAATCTGTCTTTTTAAAGTTAACTTCTAAAACAGAATAATCAAAACGGTCAAATTTTAAAAAAAGAAAACCTTTTTCTGAATATACTTAAAGATCTGTTTATGAAGGTTAAGATAAGCTCGCTAAACAATGCTTCAGTTTTTAACCCAAATGAAAATACTGTACATGAAATACATGTATAATATTATGTCTACTACATCGTTACAGGATGTCCACAAAATGTGGTTGTCCCATTTTATCAGGTGCCGTGATGCTTTCATTACAAGACGTATAAGACGTACACTTTGCTCCAATTTGGTCTTTCAACAGGGTTTACATGTATGTGTAATTAAAATGGAAAGAACTCGATAGTTTTTAAGTTACATAGTATTTGAAAGACTTGTGTTTTACCACGTGATATACAAGTCTACATTTTGGTGTTAAACTGACTATATCTGCTTAAGTTAAGAGAATCTTGATGTGTTAACTCCTACCTATTGTAACAGCTTCAGTTTAGTAGATTTTTATCTAAAGTAGTTATTCCCACATTATTAGTGTGAATAATTTTGTTTTGTATTTCCTAACACTTTTATGTTTCAAAAAGTTTCCATCAGTGTTTTGCTAGCTAATTTTTTACTTACGTGAAGCTTCCCAAAGGAGTCCTGCTGGAAGAGTGGCTAAACATGCAGCCAAATGAAAGGACAGTGGAGAGCGAGGGGAGAAGACCTGACATTTCTGTTTCAGTTTGGGCTTTCAGCTTTGGAAACCTTATGGGGCACTTCTGCTCTGTCCCGAAGGATTGCTATTGGGGGATTAACTCTGCATATAGCAGTGGATTTCTTTTGGATTTGGAGTAACATCCAAATTCTGCTTCCATTTGGAAAAGTCTGTGGCAAGATAGCTATTACTTTTTTTTTTTTTTTAAGATACTACCTTATCCTGATGCCATTAAACATTTAAATGGAATAACAGTTACTTGTTTTGATGCCAACCTCACAAACAATCTTCTGGAAGCAATCTTTTGATCCTAATTAAGGCTCCCCATGTAGCTGCCTACAAAGACAGAATGCAATTGACAGATGAGGCAAGGATCTGTTCCTTTTACTGTTAGACTTTGTATTGCAAAAATATATTTATCGCCATTCTTTCTCATAAGTTTCCTTAGAATAAAGTGGCTCCCAGACTTTGCTTACCTCTGAATAGGAGCAGAGTTGAGAGAAGACGTTGGAGTCCAAGAGAGCAAAGCATTCTATTGTACCAGACCCCTCAATGCCCAGGCAGCCGCCCTTCAAGAACACACCCTGAGTTCTCCATACACTTTTTGCCCTGACTTTTTGCAAGCATTTTCCATTTTTTTTATTGACTAACTTTGATCAGATTACATCCTTCAGATCGACCCATATCATGAGGTGCTTCATGGATTCCCAAGTGTTCTTTTAGGACTGAGTAGTTCTAGATTTGATTTGTTATTTCTTTGGGCTTTTATTAAGATGCATTTTTAAAGGGTTTGCTTGCCTTTCCACCATTTTCTTTTTGAGAAAAGTATATAGGCCTTGGACAACTCTAATTTGGTCTGCCCGACCTGGAAACTGACAAATGATTTTGAAAATTGCCCCTTCGGTACCTGTCTTCTGGACATTGGACAAATCAAAAAGTAGTCTACAATCCTTAGATGTGTTCTTTGTTTGAGCCTCTAAGTTTCTCTCTTTTGTAAATGTTTGTTGAAAATAGAAACAGATATTTGAAATTACAAAGTATTTGGAATATACTGTGACCTTTTATTTTGCATACTTAAAAGAGGTTTCTTTGGACACCATCGATGAATATTGTATGCAAAGGTAGATCCCAAGATAGGCTACAAAAACCCTAGAAAAGTTTGGGGGTGGGTGGCAGAGCCCTGGTGGCATAGTGGTTGTATGCAGGACTGCGGCCCACTGGGTTGGCGGTTCAAATCCAGCAGCAGCTCTCCAGGAGCAAGGCTGGGTCTCCTATTCCCACTAGAGGACAGTGATGCACACACACACACACACACACACACACACACACAACCTTTGTGGGGAAAAAAAAGACACCATAAAATGTAAGGCCATTGCTTCTCATCATACCCTACATTGAGTCCTACATATTTCTGAAGGCAGCATTTCCATATCTCTAACCTTTCTCTGGGTCCAAAATATGAGGCTTTCGACTTCCATAATGGTGTAACTCTTGGAAACCCACAGGGGCAGTTCTGACCTGTTTACAGGGTCACTATCAGTGCGAATTGGCTTGATTGCAGTGAGTGAACCCTTCCCTGAAAAAAATCTTTGCTTACTTTATATCATCCTTTGGAGACTCACAAAAGTGTTCACTTTAAATGCTCTTCGGGCATTGGGGGCGAAAGGAAACCTGGAGAAACAAGATCAGGGCCACAGGGCGGATGGAGTAGTATTTCCCATGACCTTCTCCTAAGACAGCCTTTTCTGCCCTAGCGTGATAGACGTGGGCGTTGTTAGGACGGGAAGCAATTCCTCACTACACCTTTCCTGGCCCTCTTCTCACCAACGTATTTTTTTCCCCTTTCCTGTAGAATTTTTTTAAATTGTGAATTGAGAATTTCCTACCTGTGAAACCTGGAGTGCCTTGTTTCATCTTACCTCTGTTGCCTTCAGTAGCCTCCAAAGTCTCTTTCTTTGTTACCTAAGTCTTTTTTCTTGGTATTTATCTTGACAGTAGTGGTCTCATACAATGGTACTCCTTTTTGGATTGATTTAACCTTGATCCGATTACATTTTTCATATCTACCCACATCATGAGATGCTTTGTGGATTCCCGAGTGTTCTTTTAGGGATACATAGTGTTCATTTTGTTTATAAAGCAACGTTTCTTTACCCATTCATCTACTGATAGTCATTTGGGCTGTTTCTAACTTCATGCTACTGTGAACAGTTCTGTGATGAGCATAGGGGTGCATATATCTGCTATGCAAGATCTCTTTCTTCTATAGGGTGTATGCCCAGCAGCAGTGGTATTGCTGGCTCCTGTGGATTTTCTAATCCTAGTTGTTTGAGACACCACTTTCCACAATGGCTATTCAATCAATGCAGTGTTCAGTGTTCTTGAAACTTCTACCTAACCAGCTGCCATGATCATCTACTGTTCTTGGAGAATATCCCTTTTGAGTCCAGAAACAGTTGTTTTAATCTTCTAAGTCAGTGGTTCTCAACCTTCCTAATGCCGCAATCCTTTAATACAGTTCCTTATGTTGTAGTGACTCCCCAACCATAAAAATTATTTTCAATGAAGATTTAGGATGCTTCTTAGCATTTTAGAGATGCCGATAAGTGCTGCAAGAAGAACCCATTTTAATTTTGTATAATCTGGATTTCTTTAATTTATTTCTCAATTTCAGGCCACCACATACCTCTGCTCCCAGCAAACTCCAATTAGCAAACATAATTTGGGCAATGTTTGACTTTTCCTTCCTTGACTTCTGTGTGTCTAATGAGCCTGAGCCTAGTGAGCCTAAGATTTCCAAAAATGGTTTGGCATTTAGATAGCATTCCGAGAGTAGCAGCCTAATTCTCAGAATCATTTGGCCATGATGATTTTTCATTGCTTATTTTTATTATTTATTTGGGGTTTTTAAATACTACCATTATTATTAAAGTATTTAAAAAATTAAAATAGATGTTTAAATTAATCTCTTACATTTGTAGAAGCCATTCTCAGATGTATTATCTCTGGTGGTCAGACTAGTTCTGTGAACTAGGTAGAAGAAATATTAATAATCCTTTTCTAGGACAAAAGTCATTTGAGTTCAGAGTGTTGTGATGAGTTGAATAATGATCAATTAGTGGCTGTTAGAGATTGAATTGTGGTCCGCTGTTCTTCTCTTCCATCCCATTCCCTCTCAAAAAACAAAGTACATGCATACATACACACAGTGTGTTCAAATTCTAATTTCTATGCCTGCAGTTAGAATCTCATTGGGAAATGGGCTGTCTTTGTTATGTTAGGATGCAGTATTAGTGTAATATCTGCTTCCAATAAATATCTTTGAAATTATAAAAGATTAAATAAGCAGAAGTAGTTACATTAATAGGCAGGGTAAGAAAGGCATTAGAGAGGTATTTTGAAAAAATGCCCTCAAGATATTAATGAGATTAAATTTTTTAAAAAGCAGATAGTTTGATAGATACTATGTGAAGATCACCAATGAGCCAAGGAACAAGAACTTCCTCCAGAGCTGACAAAGAGTGAAAGTCTTCCCTTGGAGTTGGTAGCCAGAATTCACACTTCTAGCCTCCTACACCGTTAAAAAAAAAAAAAAATTCCCTCTATTTTTAAAAGCCACCCACTTTTGATATTTTGGCAGTTGATATCTAAGAGAGCATCAGGGTCTGAATTAGATCTCTGAACTTTTCTTTTTTTACTTTGTAGAATATTTCTCCTCTTCACTTATTGATCATCCTGTTATCTGACATTTGTATTTGTGACCAATTGTAAAAAAATTACTCTCTGATGACTTTATGCTTTCATGTTGCATGTCTGACAGTAATGGATGCAAGGTGCGAATGATACTGGCGGCTGTGCTGGTTAAGGTCATATGTCACCCTAGCTGGGCTGGGTTCTCAGTGATCTGGCAGTTTTCTGTTGATTGTCTTTCTCCATTTTCACATCACCCTGATTCTTTGCTTCACTCTCCAGTCTTTGACCATGTCCATAACTGAAGACTTGGTATACTTTGCTTTCTGCCTGTACTTTTCTGTTCATCCTCCCTCTTCCCTTTTGGTGGGAGAAAGATGGGACTTTCTACTCCACACAGAGTTACAGGCTTGCGCACTCACAGGGGCAGTTCTGTGCTGTCTTGTAGAGGCGTTGTGAGCCGGCATCTCCCAAATGGCAGTGATTCGGGGTGCTGGTTTTCTCCCATTAGATATGTTGATCTTCTCATTCATTATTATCTACAAGGTGGCAGAGAGGATATTATTGGGGTGAATTTTTTAAAAAATGAATTAAGTAAACTTGTCTGGTTTATTGTTTCTAGCTTAATGGGGTATTGAATGCAGTACCTGAAATATGTTTGGTACGAATGCTAAAGAACACAAAAGAATGTCAAATGTCATGCCCTTCCAGCAGAGGACCTGCATTCAGAACAGAACTGGTTCAGGAGTGAGTCATGGAAGGGCTGGAAGACTCTCAAGGTCAGAAAGAGTGAGGGGCGAGGAAAAACAGCAGATGAGACAAGAAGGCACGCCGGAGACAGCGCTGTAGTTTGAGGACCCCTGATTTAGACTTATTGCTTTATGATATCAAAGCAATTAGTTAAATCTTAGACATAGTGAATTTAGCCACAAGCATGTACTTTGAACCATAAGCCCCATAAGGTCGGAGGCTGAGTGTTTGCCTTGTTAAACTGGGTCCTTTAACCTGTACTCAGGAGTCTCAGTGGCAGAGTAGTGACACACTCACCTGCTAACAGATGCCAACCCACTGGCTGCTTCTTGGAAAAAGTCATGGCAATCTGTTTCCAAAATGATGACAGTCTTGGAAATATGTATGGGCACTTCTGCTTGGAACCATTGGGTGCTCTGAGGCAAGAATGACTCGTGGCCATGGGTCTACAGTTGACTTTTGGGCGATAGGAGGAATTGGGCCAATGACATCCCATCCCGTGCAGTCAAAACTCTGTATACAACTTTGACTCCTTGTTGGCTAGAAGTTTTACCAGTAACTTACTTGAGTAACACATATTTTATATATGCATTATAAATTGCATACACATAAGAGCTATGTTTTTAATACAAGATAAAAAGGGATTTTGGGGGCTGAGCCCCAGTGGCGTAGTGGTTGTGCGCGGGACTGCGACCCACTGGGATGGAGGTTCAATTCCAGCTCACAGGAGCAAAGGCTGGGCCTCCTACTCCCACCACCAGAGGGCAGTGATGCCTAAAAAACTAAAAAATAAAAAAGGGATTTTGGAAAAAGTGCAAGCTTTTCTCACTTGCAGGTGGAGCTGCAGTTACAGCATCGCAAATTTCCTTCTTTACAAAGGTCTTTCTGCTGCATTTCTTTTCTTGAGGTGGTCAGTAGCAGCACCTGGAGCCTTAATCTGCTGTACATAGCAAGCTATTCAACTTCTTGTCACGATACTGTGACGCTTCTGTGCACTTAACATTATTAGTGGTACTTCATACGGTCCCCATGGTGTTATTTAAGGTTTCTAGGAACATCAGCCCATCAAAATACATGAGAGCAGCAAGCGTTCTCTTTTTACTGTGATGTGCAATTTGCTCTTTACTGGAGAGAGGAACTGTGCGCACAGGATAATTAGCCTTATGTGGTGTCTTAAGGAAAATCTGTGTAAAAGTTCAAACTTGCGTTATACAAATGTCGACTGTACTTGGCTGACTTACCATTAAAAAAGAAGAGAGAAGTCTTTCTGTCTCATTCTGTCACCCCTGAGGTCTAGTGTAGTTCAGATCCATATCCAGGGTCTGTGTTTCTGTGTTGCAGAAGAGAAGGGCAGTGGCATGGATGGTACGTTTGGGGGAATGGTGGTCAGCTAGGAAAGCTACTCTAAATGATTACTTTTGGCCACGGGGCTCTTCTCTAGGATGGGGTGCTAGGATCCCCATTCGGAGAGACACGGTCTTCTGTAGTGGTTTAGTTTTGTCTTTCTAGCTCAGATGTGGCCTGGGATTAGCCAGTCTGTTAAGATCAGTACCCGTGTAGAGTAGCCACCAAAGTCCAGCTTAAGCTCTTATGAAGCAGCCATTCTGCTTTGTGCCTTCTCTTGACTCTCTAAAGCAGTGGTTCCCAACCTGTGACTCACACCCCTTCATAGGGGGTGCCTGATTCATAACAGTAGCAAAATGACAGTTATAAAGTAGCAGTGAAAATAATTTTATGGTTGGGGCGAGGGGTCCCACCACAACATGAGGAACTGTGTGAAAGGGTCATGGCATTAGGAAGGTTGGGAACCATATTTCCTTCAAAATACCTTGTTTGGCTGTCTTAGTGGTGCCTGAGTACCCCCTTCCCTTCCCACCCCCACCCCCAAGACCCACCGCACATACTTGCTCACAGGCTAGGTAGTGGCTACCTGTTAAGCCTACAGAATTTCCTTATTGTCGCTTGGCCTGATCTGTACATTGTGAGTTGTCTGCCCAGTTCCTTCGTGCATTTGCTTCATGCATTTCCTTCATTGCATCATTTCAAAGTAACGTGGACCTCACAATCTGGGGAAGTGTACTAGTTTTTGTCGTATTGCTCTCTGGAATGATAAGGAATTCAGGACGAAATGAGGTGTCCCTGAGGCTCCTGTCCAAAGTAGCTGTTTTTTAAAACGTGGCTTCCCCTAAAACATATACCTGTAAGAACTGCATTAGACTGATGTGTGTATGCACTTTTGTTTCAACCCTACTTTCCCTATAGAATTTATAGGACAGAAGTTACTTTCTACACTTTAAGTGAACTGTGCTAGCACTTAGGAGACTTGCATTGTTGGTAGGTCATACGTCTTAGTAGAATCTTAATACTTATTTTCTAACCTGTAAAACCAGCACCAAACAGATGGAACCTTTCTTGTTTTGAATGCCTGTAGAATCTATTTAAATGTAAGCGTGCCTTTATTGTTTGTGACCTGCGGGGGGAAGTCTTTACAGCAATTCACCCTTGAGTCCTGCCAGCTACTTTCTCTTGCTGTGGGAATCATTAGTCTTTCTCTTTCTTAACTAACATTTTGTGGTTTATAATGCAAAAAAAAATTGAGTTGTGTTAACTTTGGGGCAAGAATTTCTGTTGTTTTCAAGGAACAAACTGTTTCTAGAATTCATTATAAGAGAAGTAAAGTTCCAAGTTGTTTTTTCACATTTTTTAACTGAATCATTTATTTTAATATGTCGCTTCAGTTTTTGTTACTATGGCAATGACGGCAGGGACGACACCCACCTTTCCTATGAGCAACCATACTCGAGAGAGAGTGACTGTGGCCAAGCTCACGCTGGAGAACTTTTACAGCAATCTCATACTACAGCATGAGGAGAGGGAGACCAGGTATAGTAGGCTAATCAAAATTCCCCACGTCATGGTGTAAGCTGTTGTTCTGGGCATGGAGTGCATGGAATGCAAACATATTGGCCATGTGTTACATGAAAATGCTAGATCCCCCACTGCAGCTTTCAGTTTCCCCAACTGACCTAACAGTCCACCTCGTTTCCTGTTTTGAGTTCGAAAAGTGATTTCTCGAGGGACCAAAAGCCCTGTTTACTTGTGTATGTACATCACATTCAGTTGATGTTTTAAACAAAATTTAGCCATGAAATTAAGAAATATCTTTCTTTTAGAGGGATACTATGTGAATTATTGGCTTTAAATTAAAAAAACGTTTAGTGTTGTGTGTCTTTGAGTTGGGTGACAGAATGAAAAACAAATGATTGTCATTTTGTCTTCAAGAAACAGATAGCAAGTTAGAATGAAAATGGGGCTGAGCCCCGGTGGCGTAAGTGGTTGAGTACGGGACTGCAGCTTGCAGGCTTGGCGGTTCAAATCCAGCAGCACTGGGTAGCACCCACGGCCACCAGCAGCAGTGATGCCTACCAAAAAAGAAAAAGAAAATGATCACTAATCGAAGGGCGAAGAAGGGAGAGGCTGCTTTTGTGAAAAACAGTTGAGAAGGCATCCTAAATGGTGGTGGAATTTGAAGGAGACTTTAAGGCAGAGCACTCCTCACACAAGGAGGAAGAGCTGAAGGAGTCAGAGGAGGAGCTTCAGAAACCTCCAGGCCTGAGTCAGGCAGGTTCTCATTTAGCCTATGCACAGGAAGAGCTGGATTTCAGCATTTGACGTTCTCAGGTAGTACAGAGCTGGCAAGCGCAGCCATTCAGGGGTCACCAGTGTTCCTTTAGAAGAGTACTTTGATTGCTTTGTGAAGAAGGGATTGGGAGGTAGGGGAGGAGAGATTAGAAACAGTGATGGCTGGAGATGTGCCCCAGGTGAATGAAAAGGCAGCTTGCACTAGAATTGATGACAGGAGTAGGGAGAATGGCAGGTGAGAAGGATGAACAAATCATGAGAGCTAACTGAATTTGAAAGGTGACTTAAATAAGTTCATCTTGGGCACCTGAAAGGATAGTGATCCACATTAGGAACAAAAACAGAACAGTCTGATTTTGAACTTGGCTTTGGACATAGCACATTTGAGATTTTAGAAAGACATTTAGGTGGCATGAACTATGAACTCTTTTTTGTTTTGTTTTGTTTTGTTTTTGGTGGGTATCACTGCTCTGGTGGGAGTAGGTGGCCCAGCCTTGCTCCTGGAGAGCTGCTGCTGTATTTGAACCGCCAAGCCAGTGGGCCGCAGTCCCACACTCATCCATTACGCCGCTGGGGCTCAGCCCGAACTATGAACTCTTGATTGATAAAGAAGAGAGTTAGGAATTCAAGAAATAGGAAGTGCCTAAATTAAGTAATGTGTATGAAGGTGAGAGTTGACAACTTAGAAGAAATTCATTCTAGCAAAATGATGAACTGAGTGCCTAGATCAATGCTTACACTGAAAACAACTCAAATTTTAAATGATTAAAATAATCAGAGGTCTTGTCGAAACAAGTAAACATAGGAGGAGCCTGAAGAAGAAGTCCGGTAAGCAGAGCACAAAAACCTAGTATTCTCTAGGAGCGTACGTGTTGGACTTGGCGAGCGCAGGAAAGAAGACCCCATAGACTCTGCCCACTGACTGGGGAATCTACTTGGAGATGCCCCATGGCACGCCGGAGTAAATGTGGCTTCTATTCCAGAGACTTGTTTCTGCCCTGCTCACACCCTGCAGCTCAGCCTGCTGGCTCACCACAGAGCTTATTTTCCCTAGAGCCACTATCTCAGAGGGCTGTATCCTCAGTTCCTCAGTGTAAAGGTAAACCGGAAATAAATCCTTTGAGAACGAACCAGAAATAAAACTACCTTCTTTGCTCCACATACATAGTCTGTCCCCACAGGAAAAAAATTACCAATTGCCAGCTCAAAATGCTATCCTGAGAAGACACAAAGCACAACCATTCCCTAAGAATTTGTAACCACATCCTAGTCTTCCCATGGATTTGTAGTCCAATGCCGTATAATGTGGATGATACCAACCATTTAAGTTGGGATAACAGATTGACAGTGCCACTGTGGGCCTCTGAGAAGACAATGCAAGTCACAGGTGCTACCTTTACCAAAGACCCTAAGGAAGCTCCTCCCATAGAATTCTAAAACAATTAATCATTTATTCTTTATAAGAGAATTAATCAAGATCGCTTCACACCATGAACAAAAGCCAACAGAAAGTCTCCCAAGAAATAAGAGAACCTGGTGTGTATGAGTTATGAAAAAGAACCACATCTTTCTTGAAAAAGCAAAAGATTACCTGACTGAGCATTTCCACTTCTCGGCACATACTCAAAATAGTAGACATTAGTAAAAAGATGCAGTGCTTGGACATCAGGGTTCTTCGCATCATTATTCACAATAGAAAGTAGAAGCAACCCGACTCTCCCATCAACAGATGAATGGATATACAAAATGGAGTGTATCCATAGGATGGCATAGTATCCAGTTACTAAGAAAAGTGAAATCCTGATCATGCATTGCAAGATGAATGAACCTGTAAAACACTAAGATAAGAGAAACAAGCCAGTCACTGAAGAACAACTATTGTGTGGTATTAAATTGAAGAAAGCCAAGAACAGGCAAATGTTTGTCAGGTTACCAGAGGTGTGAAGGAAGAGACAGGAACAGTTCAGCTTCAGAGACACTGAGTTTCTGTTATGGGAAATGGAGAGAGGTAAGAATAGTTGCACACCTAATGAATGTCATTAAAGTTTCTGAATTGTATCTGTGGAAAAACATTGAAATGGCAAATGTGATAAGTATTTTTTATCACAATTTTAAAAGCCTTGAAGAAACAAGCAGAACTCCTAGAAATAAATGAATTGAGTACAAAGTATTAAATATTAGTATTAAAACATTAGTGATCTTGGTGACCAATTCATTTAGGAAAGGGAGACAAATAAATTTTGTAAGTAAATGATCTCTTTGGCAAGTATGCAAGAGGTAGACTGGATATTTTCAGGAGAGAAAAAACCCTCTTCTTTGTGGCTATTGTGCTGTAATGCAGAAGATAACTAGAGTTTCACTTAGGAATCAGTAGTGGTAAGCTTGAATAAGTGAATGGATATTTCTTAAAGTTGTTAGAAGTCAAATTTAAAAAGTATTTCTTCTCTTTAAAAGGCAGAAGAAGTTAGAAGTGGCCATGGAAGAAGAAGGATTAGCAGATGAAGAGGTAATGTAAGCTGTGTTTACTGTACTAAAGCAACTCTAACTTCACATTATTGATTTGATAAATGCTATTATAATGTCAATAATGTAGGGCACATTGGTGGCTTAGTGCATTAGTGTTGGGCTACAAACTGCAGTGTCAGCAGTTTCAATTTCCCCGCCAGCCACTCCCTGGGAGAAAAATGAGGATCAATAGAAGGCACTGTCCTGTAGGGTTTCTCTGAGATGGGGCTAACTCTAGAGCAGTGGGTTATTAGATAATGCAGATTTTAAAATTTGACTGTGGCTTTCTGACTTTGTTGCTATTATAATTTCTTTAAAAGGCAGCCAAAGGTTAAAATAAAATTCTAGCATATATTTAGTGATCAGTATCTGCACTATTCTAGGTTTGTGGGCCAAAAGAGTGAGGCACCAAAAGTACCAATCACCTGGTCCTTTCAGCCTTTTTCTCAATAGATCTTAAAACTATTCACTTTTCTAGCTCCAGCATTGTCATCCTCGCTCAAACCCTGATCTGACTGACCCTACTCAATCTCTCCACCTCCATCTTGGCCCCACTCTCATCCCTCAGTTTCCTGCATATTGCAGTCAAAGTGATCTAAAACCAAGATTGGATTATGTCCTTCTTTTGCTGAATGCACGTGACTGGCTCCCAAGTGCTGTCAGGGTAACTATGAACTTAACCATTGGTGTACATGGGCCAGTGCTTGCCCCTCTAGCTTCATCTCACCAATAATACTGATTGATTTTAACTACCCCCACTCACCAGTAGACCTTTTCACATGCTGTTTCTGCCATTTGAAACTCTTCCTAACCCTCTCAGCTCCTGTTCTTCAAGGAGCATTCGGTCTGACTTATGCATCCCTTCCAGTGGGGTATCTTCCCTGTCTTCTAAGGCACTCCCCTTACCTGCCACAGCAGCACCCTGCCCCGGCATGTGTTTGCACACCAGACACTTTTACCCACCGGGTGGACACTCTGTAACCACCCAGGACATTCTCATTCAGCGTTCACCAGAGGAGTATGATAAATATTAGGTGGATAAATTGACAAGTAGTTAACTTATTAATTTATTTGCCCTCAAGAAGTTTACACCTTAGAAGATTATATGAATGGTGTGTGTATAGTATATAAATTTACATATAAACAGAATGTTACAGACTTAAAATACACAGAAACTGAATTTTAAAAAATTCAATGGATCAGGAAAGGCTTCATGGAAGACATGTAACATGATTGTAATCTTAAAGTATGAGTAAAATTTGTATGTAATGTAGATAAGAAGCATATACCAAACTATATATGTGTGAGTAATTAAGGGTACAATAAAGGACAGAGTAATAGCCCATACTGTAAGGATAAATCTGGAATAGCTTAATAAGAGAAGTAAATAAAGTTTACTCATACTTTATTTTGTATTTAATTCTAGAGTGTCATAACTCAGATTCAGAAGTTTTTGACATTTTTCAATTTGTAGCTTCTGGTCTACGATACGTATTAACTACACTCCGAGCTGTCTTATTTGAATCTTATAAATAACTTAGAAATAAATCACGATGAATTAGCCCACAAGGATAGTTGATCTATTATAACTTTTAAAATTTTATAAAAATTACCTTAATTTTAACTTCATAAATGCTTTTAATTTCCAGAGTCCATGCTAGCTAGCGCTTGGATTATGTCAAATTCTATAAAATAGATAAACTCTTTCAACCTTAGTATTCACTATTATCTTGGCAGTATCTTTATATAGGGTAACTTTTTCTTTTTAATAAGCTATGATTTTATAAACATAAGAATTGTTTTCTTAAATGAAAACTATAGTAGAGAGAAATTGGCTCACTCAAGACTAAAAAATTTTGTAATAAATTGTGAAAACTTTATATAATGTGGTGATGAAAGACATAATAATGAAATTGATAAATGAGCCCCTTTATATATCAAAATATTGGTATACATCCTGTCTTTTAAAAATATGGGCCCCAGAACACTTAAAAAGGAATTGACAAAGGAAAAAAAACGATTTGCTAATGGTTTCATCTTACTAAGAAAATTCTATCAAGCATGAAATATCGTATACTCTGATGCTAAATGAAGGGGCCCAGCTGTGAACCCAGAGGCTGGCTCCTGAGAGCTCCAGCTGTTCTGCAGAAGAAAGAGGAGGTGACTGCTTCCAAACAGGACAAACTTGGGAGCTGTCGAGGGCACTTCTAGTCTGTCCTGTTAGTGTCACTGTGAGTCAGAATTGACTGACTTGGGCACCAGGTTTGGCTTGGATGTAATGGAAAATAACTATACTCAAGTTCAAGTGACAGGAGAAAGAGATGTGAAGTGTAAGGGTTTGCTTAGGAGTTGAAATTTTTATCTTTGTGTCTTTGGAGAGGAGAAAGGAAGTTTGATTCCTCTTTCAAAGCTACTTAATGTAAATCTTGAACAACCAACATTTAAAAAATTGCTTTTAATATGAACTTAATTCTGTACTTCTGGACTGCACCGATTGTCAGATTAAAGTCAGGAATATACTCAATTCTTCTTCTTTGTCTTTAAATAGCTGCACCGCAGAGTCTCTTCGCATCATCACTTGCTGCATGACAGCCCACGAGCTCCATGACAGCAGTTTCTCTAGCCACATGCACTTATGACACTGTACATAGTGAGGTCATACTTTCTGTAGCTGCACCCAATTATATCCTGTTTCATAATTCATGATGGCAGAAATCTAAAATGGCTTATAATTTTATTCATTTATGAAATCTTTTTAAAAAGTGTGTGTGTGTGTGTGGGGCGTGGGGAGAGACCTACACTTTTGAAAGGTGTAATCCTACAGTGCCACCCTGTGGTCTTTTAAATTATTTTTTTAATAGTATATTACTGTGTTTAAGTGAAAGTTTACACAGCTAATTAAATCCTATTTAACAATTTTTGAATGGGTTGTTTCATGACATTGCTTACTGTTTTTTTTTTTTAATATACTTTTTTTTGTGGGGGGGGCATCACTGCTCTCTGGTGGTGGGAGTAGGAGCCCCAGCCCCACTGCTGGAATTGAACCTCCATCCAAGTGGGCTGCAGTCCCGCACACAACCACTACGCCACCAGGGCTCAGCCCACTTACTGGTTTTATTATAATGTGTCAGCATTCTTATTTTCATTCTATTGTTCTTTCCATAGATCTAGATCCTCCTCCACTCTTGTCTTCTTTGCTTTTGAGTAAATATTAGTTCTTTGTCTCATAAAAGCATAGTGACCTTGGATTTTTTAAAATAAATCACTTAATTGGGGGCTCAGCCAATTCTTTCACCATCAATACATGCCTCACTTGTATGCAGATCACATTTGCACATTTGTTGCCATCATCATTCTCGGAGCATTCTCCTACCTAGACCCCCAGGACCAGCTCCCCATATTTCCCCTCCCACTCCACTCCCCCTCCCACATGATCATTTACAAATAAATGGTCATTATTTTGTCATCATGCACTATCCGATTTGCCCCTTCACCCACTTCCCCGTTGTCCGTACCCCAGAGAGGAGGTCATATGTAGATCCCTGCAATAGGTTCCCCCTTTCTACTCCTCCTTCCCTCCACCCTCCTGGCATCACCACTCTCACCCCTGGCCCTGAAAGGATCATCTTTCCTGAATTTTCTGTTTCTGGCTCCAGTTTACATCCCCTAGTCTACTTGGAGTTGTAAGGTAGAATTGGGATCATGATAGTGGGTGGGAGGAAGCATTTTAGAACTAGAGGAAAGTTGCATATTTCATTGTTGCTACACTGTACCTTGACTGGCTCATCTCCCTACAATCCCTCTGTAAGGGGTTGTCGCTTTATCTATTGATGGACTCTGGTCCCCAATCTGTACTCCCCCTCATTTATAATGATGTAATTTTTAGTTCTTTGATGCTTGATACTGGATACCTTTGACACCTCATGGTCACATGAGGCTGGCGTGCTTCTTCCACGTGGGCTTTGTTGCTTCTGAGCTAGATGGCTGTTTGTTTACTTTCAAGCCTTTAAGATCCCCAATGCTATATCTTTTGATAGCTGGGCATCATCAGCTTACTTCACCACATTTGCTTATGCACACATTTGTTGTCAGCGAGCATATCAGGAAGGTGAGCACACAATGTTATGATTTTTAGTTCTTGAAGCCTCATTACTAATCCCTTTGACACCTCATGGTCACACAAGCTGGTGTGCTTTTTCCATCTGGGCTTTGTTACTTCTGAGCTAGATGGTTGCTTGTTTACTTTCAAGCCTTTAAGACCCCAGGCCCTACATCTTTTGATAGCCAGGCACTATCAGCTGTCTTCACCACTTTTGTTCTGACCTTGTATTGTTAATGATCCTTTGATTGTACTGACTGGTGTACTACCATGTGGCTTAGCTGACACCTCACTCAAGTATAGTTTAAAATTTAACATCTTACATTTGTTATTCCATTAAGTGATTTTCAACTTGCTCTAATTTTTATTACATATCTGCTATTTTTTAGATCGAGCCTTTTTTTATTCTGTTGTAGATGTTAGGCTTATTTTGTTCTGTTTGTTTGGCTGGTTTTTGTTTGTTTGTTTAAATGGTTTTCTTTATATGAGACTCAGGATAGGTAAATCTCTAGAGACAGTAACTAGATTAATAATTTCCTAGGATTATGACAAGAGATATGGCAGGGAAATGAAATAAATACACAAAAATAAATACATAAAATGTTCTCATATTGATGGGGTGGATGAATGCTGTTCTTTGATATACTTAAATATCGATGTGTATGATACATTAGTCTATGTTGATAAAAATGTTAAAAAAAATCAAATGTACTTTAAAAATAACACTTGCTAGCTGAGCCCTGGTAGCGCAGTGGTTGTGTGAGGGACTGTGGCCACAGGATTGACAGTTCAAATCCAGCAGCAGCTTTCCAGGAGCAAGGCTGGCCTTCTTACTCCCACCAGGGCAGTTATGTGAAAAAAATAAAAATAATATTTGTTACCACATTATGAAGTATTTTTGTTAGATTGTTTTAATTTTCCATACTTAATACTTTTGTGAATAAGTTAAAACGTGTAACATTTATTACCTTCCATTTTATGTGCATCATCTGTAGTGTGGTAGCATTCCTTTGAAACCATCTGGGGATAAAATGATCCCATTAAACTACTTTTTTTTTTTTTTTTTAATAGAAAAAGTTACGCCGATCACAGCATGCACGCAAAGAAACAGAGTTCCTACGACTCAAGAGGACCAGACTTGGCTTGGATGACTTTGAATCTCTGAAAGTGATAGGAAGAGGAGCTTTTGGTGAGGTAGGCTTTGGTTGAGTTTCTGGGTGGTTTTCCTCGGTGCTCACTGTTCAATGCTGGAAGACTTTACCCGGCAGAAGCACTCTTGTAATCCAAGTAACTTTTATGAGAAAGAGGGAAGTTCAGTAATGCAGTCTCAGAGAGAACACACCAACTCTAAAGTGCATGCCAGGCTGCATGGCAGGGCATGGGAGAGTTCACACTGAAAAGGGCACTTCACGGGAGCGCGACAAACCACATGGCTATGAAGAGGGAGGAGTCCACAGAACCAAAAGAGGCGTCCTGGAACCCACAAAAGGAAGAGAGAGTTTGCTCCCTCGAGAGGGCACACATGGGAGAGACCCTGCCCTCTGACCTGGACGCAGAGTGCGGGCCCCTCAGTCTTGGTCATTACCCCCTCCCATCCCCACGTGGAGGGGAGTGGTTGAGGGTGTTGGCCCATCTTAGTGGCTGGTGCCTCCTGTGCGTGCCTATGTTGACCTCCTCCTGTCTTGAGGTGACCTTGATCTGAGCATCCCCAGCTTTGGAGTCCCCATAGATTTCTAGTGTATGCCCAATTTCCTTCCAAGCCCTTGCTTGTGGCATGGACAGCTAATTTTTGTTATTTTTGTTTAGTGTGGGCATTTAGTGGAGACATTCTCCACTAAACATCCCTAATCTTCCTTCCTGTCACTTCCTGTTCCAAGTTAACTTCTCTGGAAATCCTGCTCTTGTGATCTTTAGCGGACCTGCTCACCTCTTGACATGTGTATCGTGATAGACCTGCCACAAAGTATATATCTTTAAAATAGTATCAATGCATATTAAAATGTCTTGAACCAACAACAATGGCAAATTTCTGCTTGTTTTAATAGAACATGCCCCCCAAAATAGAACCTTCCTTTCACTCTTGAATAATAGTAATGTGTGTTTATAATATATTTTTATATTGTAGGTGCGATTGGTCCAGAAGAAAGACACAGGTCATATCTATGCAATGAAGATATTGAGAAAGGCTGATATGCTTGAAAAGGAGCAGGTATGCGTTCTTTAACACAAGTGGCCCCAAAGACCATAAATATTAGAAATAGAATGAGTATTAGAAGTAGATAATTTATTTTGTATAAAATTTTAGAATTAGAAATGTATTAGCTTTTTATTAAACAGGCTGGTGCATCTATGTTTTTTAAAGTAATGTTTTTCAATTCTTATCGTATAAACTTCTTCCAAGTTTTTAATCAAAGTATCTTCTGATAGACATGCTTTCCTGAGTTCAGTCAAAGTAAGAGAACAGGGACTCAAGAGAGAATGTCTTGAGCAGACTCACCTGTGGATGGGTTAGTGAACAGAAGGAAGGTAGTTCACGAGAGGGAGGAGTCAAGGAGTCCAGGGAAGGGTAAACTATTGGTGGGTTTGATTATCAAGATAAATTGTAGAGGCTGAGCCCTGGTGGCTTAGTGGTAGTTTGCGGGACTGCGGCCCACAGGGTTGACAGTTCAAATCCAGCAGCAAGGCTGGGTTTGCTACTCCCACCAGGGCAGTGATGCCACCAAAAAAAGAAGAAGAAGAAGATAAATTGTAGAATATAAAAGTGATGCTCTGAAATGTAAGCCCTTTACTTAATTTACAATTTTTTAAAAATTGGTTAAAAGGCTTGAGCCCTGGTGGCATAGTGGTTGTGCACGGGACTGCGGCCCACTGGGATGGAGGTTCGATTCCAGAAGAAGCTTCACAGGAGCAAAGACTGGACCTCCTACTCCCACCACCAGAGGGCAGTGATGCCCAACATAAATAAATAAATAAATAAATAAATAATAAATTGGTTAAAAATAAATAAGGACAGGGCTGAACCCCGGTGGCGTAGTGGCTGTGCGCGGGACTGCAGCCCACTGGGACGGAGGTTCAATTCCAGCAGTGGGGCTGGGCCTCCTACTCCCACCACCGGAGACCAGTGATGCCCCCCCAAAAATAAATAAATAATAAATAAATAGGGACGGTTTCTATTTGATCTTACATAATCAGGTGTCCATATCTTATATCAAATAAGCCAAACTGCTTTCCTGAAATTGTGGTGATTTGATGTTTTACTAACATCTCTAGCTACTACATTTTTGTGTTCTTGGCACTCTCTACCTTTCTGTGGCTTCCTGTAGTGCTGTGGCATGAATAAATGAGAGAGCTTGACCAGGAGGTCTGTAATGACAGCTATGAGGTAGGGTCGTCTGGTCTCACAGAATATGCTTTAAGGGAATTAGGGCTTTGGAGAGGAAAGGGTCAAGGTGGTTCAGAGCAGCCATGGAGAATGAACAGTAGACATTCCTTGTCCAAACCCCTAGAGAAAATCAGGCCTTTCATGAGAAGGTTGCGGTAAGATAGAACTTGCAATTCAATAGAGTAAGAATACAATTCTTTATTGGGAACCAACAAAGAAGAGTGGAAAGGCTTTGTTGAATACTATTTTGATGCAGAGTATAGGCTGAAAGAGATTTTCAGGACAAAGTTGGAATATTGAGTTGGATTACAGAGTTATAGAAAATGATGGAATACAGGGCTGAGTGAAGTAGATGGCCTCTGGGACTCGGAGGTGGCCAAGAATTGAATCAGGCCATAATGGGACTAATCCTGGCTACAGAGTCTTTCTGAAAGTAGAGGAAGGACAGACAAGGAGTAGTTAGCTTACGCTATAGCCTCTAACTCCTAGCCACAGTGCTACTGAGCATTTGATGTGCTAGAGTTGTGTATAATACCAGATTTTGAAGGCTTGATTAAATAAAAATTATTATTAAAAAATTATGTTTATATTGTCCTATATTCTGTTAAGTGTGCAGTAGTGTTAGGAAAGAGTTTGCGATATTATGACAATTACCAAAATAATGCAGACACAAATTGAACATGTGCTCTTAAAAAATGCAAGATTTCCACAAACTTTCAATTGAAAAAAAATAAAATAACTACTGAGCACTTGAAATGTGACTAGTCTGAATTATGTATATATCTCACCATTATAAAGTTAGAAATAAGGCTGAGCCCCGGTGGCGTAGTGGTTGTGCACGGGACTGCGGCCCACTGGGATGAAGGTTCGATTCCAGCTCCACGGAGCAAAGGCTGGGCCTCCTACTCCCATCACCTGAGGGCAGTGATGCCCCCCCCCAAAAAAAAAAAGTTAGAAATAATAATGAGAGGTAAGAATTTTTGCTACCATTTAAGGAAACAGACCTAGTTTGGCAGGGGGCGTGAAGTGAAGTACAGAAAACAGGATCTTAATTTCAGACTCTTGTGTGTTGATTTCAGAACATTCACTGTACTGGGTAATCATACAGTGATTTCAAATGTATTTTAAGTAGGCTGTATTTCATTATCATGCAAAATTTTTTAGAAATCTGTGTACTTGTATTTTGGAGCTAATTTATATGGAAAGCAGAAGTATAAAATCTTAAGCCTGTATCGATCTTTGAAGATAATGTAAAATAAACAATGGAAACCCAAACTCACTGTCATCAACTCAGTTAACTTGTAGCAACCCTGTTGGACAGACTAGATCTGCCTCTCCGGGTTTCCGAGGCTGTAACTGGACAGGATTCGAGAGCCTTCTCTTTCTCTTGTGGAGCAGCTGGTGGTTTCAACCTGCTTTAGCCCACTAAGCCGCCACCAAGACTCCTATTAATGTAATAGTGTCTGCACGTTGACCACTCCCAAGGTCAGTGGGATGGGTTTTAAATACAAACCAGACCGAATTCCTTACCAGAAAGTCCATCTTGACTCATAATGACCCTGTAAGCAGAGTCGAAAGATCATTTGGGGTTTCCAAGGCTGAATGTCTTTATGGAAGTGGATGACTACATCTTTCCTCTGTGACCTGGCTGCTGGCTTTGATCTACTCACCTTCTGTTTACCTATCCTATAATTTATTCCACTTACAAAGCTTTCCTGCCTATGGATATTTCATTTAATAGCATGCCCTGTAATTAGGTGCCTGACAAAAATGAGGGACAATCCCACAGAAAGTTATACTTAATAGCTGTAACTTATGATCACTGATATTGTGAAATAATTTTATATTATAATACTATTGACAAAGTATTATTTTATAATGTAGATATCAAAAAAGTTTTCTGTTTCTTAAAAAGTTGACCAAACAGGTCAACACCAAGTCTGAGGTCCTTTGTTTGACTATTAACAGTTAAAAAGCCTTTACTGGGGGCTGAGCCCCAGTGGTGTAGTGGTTGTGCGCGGGACTGCGGCCCACTGGGACAGAGGTTCAATTCCAGCAGTGCGGCTGGGCCTCCTACTCCCACCACCGGAGAGCAGTGAACCCCCCCCCCCCCCCCAAAAAAAAAAAAAAAGCGTTTACTGGGCTGAGCCCCGGTCGTGTAGTGGTTTAGTAAGGGACTGCGGGACAGAGGGTTGGAGGTTCATATCCAGCAGCACCTCTCCAGGAGCAAGGCTGGGCCTCCTACTCTGATCAGGGGGCAGTGATGCCCACAAACAAACAAAAAAAAAAGAGTTTATTAGGACTCCTCACTTTGCAATCACAAAGTCAGGGCATCTTGGCTGGCTGGTGAGTCAAGTTAGGAAGTTTTGTTTCAGTCCTCCATTGTCCTACCTCCAGAATGTAGATACTCGTGGTATAACTATGGGTCCCACGTGTTCTGGCCCAAAGAAAAAAGGCCTAACTGTTTCCTATGGTTCCCCATGTTTAATGAAAATATGGACATACATCTAAGTTTCCCATGGTCTGTCTTCAAAAACTTTCACTCTCCTTCATGATTTTTCATGAGCCGGTAGATACTTGTAGAAGTGAAGCTTGCCAAACATACAATGTGTCTCAATGATTTCTTCCACATGTGTTCTCTAGGTAGCCCATATCCGAGCAGAAAGAGATATTTTGGTAGAAGCAGATGGTGCCTGGGTGGTGAAGATGTTTTACAGTTTTCAGGATAAGAGGAACCTGTATCTGATCATGGAATTTCTCCCTGGAGGTAAAGTAAACCTAATGGTCATGATAGATTGACAGAACAGCACAACCTTCACTTTGACTGTAGAAACTGTTTGAAGTATGCTGTCGCAAAATTGTGAATACATTGCATGCATACAAAGAACGCTTTTACAAGGCATTATCTATGTGTAGGGGACATGATGACTTTGCTAATGAAGAAAGATACCCTGACAGAAGAGGAAACACAGTTCTACATTTCGGAAACTGTTCTGGCAATAGATGCGATCCACCAGTTGGGTTTCATCCATCGAGATATTAAGCCAGACAACCTTTTATTGGATGCCAAGGTATGTGAATAAAGTGTTGAATCAATAACGGGCTGATCTATTTATAAAGCGTTTGTCTTCTGGTTGAGCAACTGAAAGTTATGTTATTTCTCTCAAATCTCACTGTCATTTGAATTGATGCCGACTCCCGGCGACCCCATAGGATCGCATGGACGTGGTCTTGTGGGTTTCGAGACTGTAACTCGTTTATCAGAGCAGAAAGTCCATTGTTTGTCTTGTGGAGCAGCTGGTGGTTCCAAACAGCTGATCTCGTGGATTGCAGTTCGGTGTATAACCCCTTCACCACCAGGTCACTGTGTCACTTCCAGACAACATTTTTTCATAGACTGATGCTGTCAGAGAGGATCCTGGGATGAAATGACATCTATGGCTGACATGTCTGTCTACTTTTTAAAGTCTTTATAATCATATGTATATGATTATATCATGTATATGTATATGATTATACATATGTGTAATTTTAAGAAATTTTATAACAGTTACACTCAACAGAAAAGGTTATAGTAAGACTTTTTGTTTCTAGAGTTTGTGTAATCTCTTGATTTTAATGGATTTATATTTTTCAGGGTCATGTAAAGTTATCTGATTTTGGTTTATGCACGGGATTAAAGAAAGCTCACAGAACTGAATTCTATAGAAACCTCACGCACAACCCACCAAGTGACTTCTGTAAGTTGGAAGTTTTTCTGCTTGAAATCATGATCATTGGTTTAATTCAGTACTATTGAGACCTAAAGGTTCTCTGCCTTTTATTCCTCTTTTTTTAAAGGGGTGTATGAAATTGGTATGTGTGAATTTGCCTTTTTTTTAAATAAAGTTTATTTCAGTTCCAATTATATTCAAAGTTTCCCATGATAACAAATTTCTACATATTACACTCTGCCACTACTCTGTCAGTTTTTGACAGTATAAAGCCTGCATGGTTTTTTCCTTTCTTTTTTTTGGGGGGGGGAGCGCGGCGCATCACTGCCTTCTGGTGGTCATGGGAGCAACCTAGTACTACTCCTGAGAGCCGCCGCTGGATTTGAACCGCCAAGCCCATGGGCCACAGTCCCGCACTCAACCACTTAACACCACCAGGGCTCAGCCTTGTGAATTTGCTTTTAAGTGAGAGTTTTTCCTTCCTAATTCCATCTTGTTGAAATTAGCATTTCAGAATATGAACTCAAAAAGGAAAGCAGAAACGTGGAAGAAGAACAGGAGGCAGCTGGTGAGTCAGTCATGAGAAAGATGTTTGTGCCCTGGACCTGTAACCACCTTTGGGCTTGACTTGATCATTTGTGTCTCCTGAATGATTAATACGTGCTCCCCGGCAAAGATACAGCTTGTTCTGGGATCACATCATTCTCTTAGATTCTCCTGAAGTGTTTTTGTCTGCGGATTTTCAAATCGTGATTTGACTTTAAGTTAACATTTTGTTGAGTAAACTTATGAGTTGGCAAGCTTTTTCCTAGTCATTAGCTCTGGATAAAACACACTTACAAGAATGTGATGATAGTTCAGGATTTCTATATACTATGTGCTCAAACCCTCAGAAATGATAGACAGTTATCGGAAGTTTTGTATGTCAACAACATCATAATAATTTAAAAAGTGAACTTTACCGCAGATAAACTTAACTTCTTTGTGTGAAATCCTACTGCTTCTGTTTTTCCTCCGTTACTCAGCAGATGTAAGAGTTGTTCCCACCTTTCCACCTTCATGCTGTTGGTAGCGTGGTGAACAATCTCAAGATTAAGAATGTGCTGCTATACTTTGTTTTCCTATACAATGCTTGGCACATGTAGACAGTCTATAAATACTTGTTGTATTCAACCAAGCCATGAAGTGGAGACTCAATTAACCTTTCCGTGGGAAAGTAAATAGACGAAAAAATAATAGTCTGATGTCTCCTAAATAAAATAAAATGACCTTGGATTCTTGAGCTCATTCCCTAGTGAGCCAATAAAACTGCCAGCTTCCTGTGATTGTAAAACATTCAATGTTGTATTTTATAAGTATTTTTTAAGAGCGGTGTATTAAGAAGGAAAGCTTGGCTTTTGAACATGTCATTTCATATGAAATTTTACAATCTCGAAAAGAATTACAGTATTTCCTTTTAAAGAAAAAAGCTGTACTTAAAAATACGCTCAAGGGAATTCTGTATGCCAGGATAGCCACAGGTTAATCACGTGCATGTGTTACACAGTTCTCGTGGTAAGGAATCGCGTCCTCTCTCTGTGTTTCCCTGGGAGGGGGTCAGAGGGGCTCGATGAGTTTGGAGAGAACAGTTAGTTCTTCAGCACCTGGGCTCTGTGTCTCCTTCAGTGCCGATGATGCCCTCCCACAGGTCATTGTGCTGGCAACATTGGCTGTCATCTGTTTTTAGAGGGCCTATAGAGTAACCCCCCCCCCCAAGTTGAGAATACTACCTTATATGACAGTTTTTCCAAGATTTTACATTAATTGAGAATGAAAATGACACCGTTTCCTGATCATTATCCAAAGTTGCTGTGGAGCTTATTCTGACCTCAGGTGGTCAGTGTGTGTCAGAGTAGAGCTGTATTGCACAGGGGGGTCCGTGGCTGCCCTTTCAGAAGGATGGTGCCAACTCTGTGCTCTGAGGCAAACTCTGGGTGGCCTTGACCCTCTAACCTTTAGGTAGCAGTTGAGCAAATGAACTGTTTTAATCGAAGGTTCCCTGGAACTAAGTCTATGCTGAAAAAACCTTATGCTTATATAATCCTTTAAAGTTACAAAACCCATTTCTCATCAACTCTGCTAGGGTAGTGTTGCTTGGTTTTATGGACACAGAAGCTGAGATGCAAAGAGGGTGAGCACCACACCGAAGAATCCGTTGAGTCGTGAGGAAGCCATGTCTAGTGGGTTCGGCACCGCCATTCTTTTTGAAGTATATTTAGGTCTAAATAAATAGATAGCTTAGGTAAGCTGCTTAGGATGGGGGTGGGGCTAGAAGAGCAGAAATCATGTCCATTACCATTTACTGACCTTGATATTTATCACTGAGCCTCCTACTTGATAAATATGCAACAACAAAGAAGGACTGCATGGGAAATTACTTTAGATAGCTCCAATAGTGAGCCATGCAGCTCTTTAAAAAAGAAGTTTAAAATCTTGGCTTGACAGGCTTCTCCTTTGCAGGCATATTCCACAGTTGGGACGCCAGATTACATTGCTCCAGAAGTGTTCATGCAGACTGGTTACAACAAACTATGTGATTGGTGGTCTTTGGGAGTGATTATGTATGAAATGCTAATAGGTATGTCTTGCTATTAATTTATGTACACAATATGTAAATATCCTAGCATGTCTTTGATTGGACATAGTATAGACATTATAGTAGGCTAAAATACCTGAACTCTCTTCAGTCTATTTCTGACATTGCCCAATGTTAAATAAACCCATGGTGATAAATACTAATGTGCCCTCTGGGGTTCCTCTTTAAGGAAGAAGGAGACTGTTTAACCCAAACTCCCCATTGTATCAACATTATATCTGCAGGGCCTTTCAGGTAAAAGGGGGAATGATACTTAAAATCCTTGTGATATTGATCTTACTGGCAATTTCATTGTAATTGATACATGGTGGCACCTTTTTAATGAAATAAATCACATGAAAAGTAGGTTCAACACAAGATGAGAGAAACTAATAAAACTTTGTTTTCTCTGATCTGCAGGATATCCACCTTTCTGTTCTGAAACACCTCAAGAAACATACAGAAAAGTGATGAATTGGAAAGAAACGCTGGTATTTCCACCAGAAGTACCTCTATCTGAGAAAGCCAAGGATTTAATTCTAAGGTTAATGATAAAATCCCTAGAGACGTTCTTGGTATCTTAAAACTTCATCAGGTTCCTGAAGGACCAAATTGTCCATTTCACTTTTGGGAGGTGTAACTCTGATCAGTACAAAGAACTCAATAAAGAAAAGGAACTTTAAAAAATAGCAAATTCCTAAAAGAAGTGACAAAGGGAAAAACAGAGTTGAAAGCAAGACGTGCTCTTGTATTACCTCAATTACTGGTCTGTGTTAATTGTGAAAGTCACCTCTGTTAGAATGTAATAACACTGTCCTGTTAAAAGAGAAATTACTAGTAGCAGAAATTCATATTAAGACAGCTTATGTAGGGGATTTTTTAAAAATAAAATATTCCATTCTATTCCTCAAGGAAGGATGAAGTGTTTTGTACTATCAAGAATATCTGGGACTGAGCCCCGGTGGCGTAGTGATTGAGTGCAGGACTGCAGCCCACAGGCTTGGCAGTTCAAATCCAGCGGCAGCTCTCCAGGAGCAAGGCTGAGCCTCCCGCTCTCTCCAGAGGGCAGTGATGCTTCCCCCTTCCCCCCCACCACCCCAAAAAAGAAAAAGATTATCTGGAAGCAATGTGGATGTGCACAGGTGGGACAGCCATGTTATAAGACACTCTTTCATTGGGCCTGGCCTTTGACGAAGCAGTTCCACTTCTAGGAGTTTTGCCTACAGAGATAAAGTATTTTTATTCTTAATAGTGAAAAGGGAGAAAGAGTCTCAATTTAGCAATAGTGGACTGACTAAATCATTACATATCCTTATGTAAATTTATAGGCGAAGTTGTGGAAAATGTCTACAGTATATTAGATTTTAAAAGTTGTTCTAGGGGCTGAGCCCCGGTGGCGTAGTGGTTGTGTGCGGGACTGTGGGCCACTGGGTTGGAGGTTCAAATCCAGCAGCAAGGCTGAGCCTCCTACTCCCACCACCAGAGAGCAGTGATGCCCCAAAAGCAAAAAACAAAACAAAAAGTTGATCTAAAAAAAAATAAAGTTGTTCAAAAATACTAACTATTCTCAACACATTTTTTAAAAAGTTATTAAAGAGACTGCAAGGGAATTATATCAAAATATTTACAGTGGTTTTTCTGATATTACAATTTTGAATGATTTTGATTTTTTTTTTACTCCCATAGTCCCACAATAACTATAATTAACCTCAATGCACAACAACAAAAAATTTTATTCTGTAAGGTGATTAATATTTTAAATAATCCAAATAAAAATACTTTAGATATACCTTACATGATAATTTCTGTTTCTGTGTTCTAGGTTTTGTATTGACTCTGAAAACAGAATTGGAAATAGTGGTGTAGAAGAAATAAAAGGTCATCCTTTTTTTGAAGGCGTAGACTGGGGCCACATCAGGTATGTCCCTAGGCTTGGTGCAGGAAGTGTGCGTGGAAACGCATTGCTAGACTTAAGATTAGTGTGTTCCTGATCCTCCTAGACGGCAGTGAGAAGTAGCACCATTGTACCATCCAGTCAGTGTTTTCTAGCTTTTAGAGGTGAGTGGGATGATAAGAGGTCAAGCTAAATTTTCCTCATGCCACAGTAAGAGAAAGCCGCTTATTTTGCACCTATTTAGAAGTTTTGATTTGGAGTTCATCATAAGTTTTTGCTCAGGGAGAGCACAAGGATGGCTGTTAACACAGAAGAGATGCTTGTCCACCGCATACGACGGAGCCTGGTGGCTCAGTGGCTCAGGGTTTGGCAGCTAGTAAAAGACTGGCAGTTGAAGCTCACTTCGCCGCTCCCCTGCAGAACATCCTGGTGAACGGCTTCCATGACCAGCACAGCCTGGAAGGCTCTGAGTCAGTTCTGCTCTGTCATCCGGAGTTGCTCTGCCTGGAAGATTGAGTTGACAGCACCTAACTGCTAGCCTGTGCCTCTCAGTGTCCCTTTCCACAGACAGTGCTGTGTCCTCCTCACCTCGTAAGTGAAGCAAAGCCTGTGGCTGTCAAGGCACTGCCAACTCATGACAGGCCGCCCTACGTGAGCAGAATAGAATTTGACTCTCTCGGGTTTTCCAAGCTCTTTAAGAGCACACTGCCAGGCTTTCTTTCTCTGGTTGGACTTAACCTGCCAGCCTTTCAGTTAGTAATCAAGCACTTAGCACGTCTTGCTACTTGGGATTTCTTCTTACCATTAGGCTGTTAAAGAAATGAGCAGAATTTTAGCTTATCGTTAATATCACTACTTTACAGGTAAAGAAAAACCTCAGAGGAGTTAATGATGAATCGAATTCTAGAGCTTTCTTTAAAAGCCAGACTTTCTAGTCCCTCCTTGTCCTCTTTAACATACACAACTTTCCCCATATTTATTCATAATAAATTCATTCCTTTCTTTAAAATCAGGGCTGGGGGATGTAAGTAACCCAAGGAACTTAAGATTCTGCTTGCTGATATTTGAGGGTATTGACCTTGATTCATTGGATGGCTAAACTATCTTCAGTAGCCCTGCTCTGTTCTCCACACAGCAGCGCTTAAGAACCATAAATTTGATTGTGCCATATTCCTTCTCCTCTTGTCTGCACTTAGATTAGAGTTAAAAATCGCTAATTGCAGCTGAGCCCTGGTGGCTTGGTGGTTTTGTGCAGGACTGCAGCCCACAGGATTGACGGTTCAAATCCAGCAGCAGCTCTCCAGGAGCAAGGCTGGGCTTCCTACTCCCACCAGGGCAGTGATGCCACAAAAAAAGAAAAAGAAAAATTGCTAATTGCTTAGTGTGACTCTCAGTCAGTCATTGGACAAGTCTCTTCTTGTCTGACCTTTCCTGCTCCTTGGTCACTTGTTCTGCGGGAAGTGCCCTTTTCCTCCCGGCCCTGCCTGGCCGGCTCCTTTCAGCCTCCAAGGCAGCTCATGTGTCCTCAGTGCCGCATTGATGGGCACTCTACCTATTAAATGTTGGTGATGTTGTGCATATACTAGGTTTCTGGCACTGTTGTAAGTACCTTTTATGCTTTTTAAATTTCATCCTCACAATAAACTGATTACATGGATGCTATAATGAAAAAAAAAGAAAGAAAGAAAAATCTGTGAAATCTGGAGCCTGTGTAAGACAGAAGCCTATCAGAGAAGGAAAACGCAAATATATTCTGTGAAGACAAGCGAGAGAAAAGTAGTAAGACTGCACCCTACCAAAGCTGGCAAACTTTCAAGCTATGAAAAAAGCGTACAGCCATCCTGTCGCGTTCCAGCTCTCACAGGTTTCATTATGTCACTGCTCCTCTCTGACAGATGAGGAAAATGAGGCATCGAGAAGGTATTGGCTTGAAATGCAGAACTAGTAAAAGATGGGACGCTGCTCTCTGTTCCCCTCTGTTCATTAACTAGAGCTATGGCCACTCCCACCCCCTCTGTTGTTGGAAGGACACCTGGAGACCGTGAATCTAATCTCTTCATAATATCTAAATAGAGACCCAGAGTAGGAACTTGCCTGCCTAAAGCCGTACTTAATTCTATTCAGAGACAGGTAAGATTACCAGATTTTTTTACAATGCAAGGCACCAAGGAAACAAAGTTCATACCACGTTAATGTGCATTGTGCCCCACCACACGGTTCGCTGAAATGGTGGACATTCTTGACTGGTAGCTCTCAGGGCTCCAGAGTCTCTGGTTCTTTCCCTCAAATAAATGTAAGCTTATTTTTAGGGAAAATAATTTTTTTTAGGAAGATATTACATAACTTCATAAAATCTGCACCAGTTAAACTTATAAATAGTTTTAAACAAATAAGCTGATAGCCTTATGCCTACAAGCAATAAAAACCTAAGAAGTGTTGTTGTTCAGATTTCATCCTTTCACCCTTCGCACCCTTTCCTCCCCACATTACCTTTGACTTATGGGACCTCTATTAGCAGACCTCGATTCTGGACCATGGAGGTAAGTTGCAGTCTATACAACCATCAATATCAAATCATTTAAGACAAGTGTTCTGCTTTACCATTTCTTTTCCTTGGCTCTTGATTTTTCCATTTTAAAATAGAGTGAGAAAATCACGAGACAAAGAAATACAAATTCTAGCTACGTGAAAATATCTGAACAAAAAAGTGTATACTCATAACAATTTTGAAATCTACTTAGCTTCAAAAACAAAATACCCATAGAACAGCTTGAAGAATTTACAAGGAGAATTACTTCTGGGAAAATTAAGGGTGCCCAAAGGTTTACCATGTCTGCTCAATTCCTTTCCTAGGGAAAGACCAGCAGCTATTCCTATAGAAATCAAAAGCATTGATGATACTTCAAATTTTGATGACTTTCCTGAATCAGATATTTTACAACCAGGTAAGACAATGTACGATATGGCTAATGCAGGTCAAAAGCCATGAAGGTAGTGCCATTTTCACTAATGAATTCTCTTGCTCTTGGTTGATTTTTTTCTCTTTCAAGTGCCAAACACCACAGAACCGGACTACAAATCCAAAGACTGGGTTTTTCTCAATTATACCTATAAGAGATTTGAAGGGCTGACGCAGCGTGGCTCTATCCCCACCTACATGAAAGCTGGGAAATTATGAACGAGGATCACATTCGCCCACACCCAAGAGAACTCAGGTAGCTGCATCACCAGGCTTGCTTGGCGTAGATAACAATACACTGAATATTCCCGAAGACGGTGGTGCTTATCGACTACAAGAGGAAATTCTACAGGATTAGGATTTCTAAGACTACTACAGGAATTGGTTGGCAGTGCCAGCTGGCTTTTCTTTTTTTTTTTTTTAATATTTTATTATTTTTGTTAACTTTATTATACGAAGGTACTGGAATAAAAGGAACGCACATCCCTTTCTAACTGCACTGCCTACATGCGTATTAGGTCCATTCTGCCTGTGTGTCCTGTGGCTTTGTACTGTAACATTTTTAGTCAATTCAGGAGAAACACATATCATGTAACGCACCATAGGCTCACGTGTAGGTACCACTGCAGTATTGCTCCTCTACTGCAAACCTTATGGGTCTCGATAATCAGTCAAGCCATCCTTCCGTAGCCGGTGTTAGAAGACCTGGCCGGCTGGTTTGGTCATCTATAGAATACCTATGAATTCCACTTCTATAATGGTTTTAAGAAATTTTTAAAAAGGAAATACACTGGTTATGTGAAACATAAAATATATGATCATGCTATTACACAAACTCGACGGTAGGGAATAGCAGGTTTCTAACAAGCAGAGGAAGTGTAACATCTTCACTCAACCACCCTACTAATAGGATTACTTTGCATTCAGAAATACTGATGACCTTTATAACATAGTCTCTATACTCATAGGGAGATGTACTGTTTTCCCCTAAAATGTAAAGTTGCTTTTCTGGTGACAAGAGGATTTCTTCTTTAATAAGAGGACATGATGTTCTTTCTGTTTGATTTTGGTGAGTTGAATTTAAGAAATGACCATGAAGGCTGCTTGTAGAATTAGTGTATTTTTATTAAACTATTTTTTTATATGTCAAACTTCTGATCCCAGAAATGGACTTGTAGAGAACCAAGAGCTATTTACTTTGGTTTTCTAGAGAGTTGTTACATATCATGGCTTTTGTTTCTTTGGATGAAAAATCTTCCTTTGATCATACTTGTCTTACCGTGCCATTATTCTACTCCGATGTACCAAAGATCTTGAGCAGAGCAGATGTTCGCAGCTGAGCAGACTTTTACTTGTCTGTAGGAATGCCGTGTTCAGACGTGACCTCTTCAATAGAGGTCAGCTGACTCACAGGCACTGGTGTTCGTGTTGAGCTTCATCACTGGGGTCCATGCCGGTGGACTTACGGAAGCCAGTGCAGCCCCGGGGCTTGGTGATGAGGGGGTGAGAGAGAGAGAATGGATATATCCCTGAGAACTGGGTAATCTTCTCCGAGTCAGCATTGTAATTCTAAAATGATTCCCTGAGGCTTTAGTTTCAAAAATTCTAATTGAATTCATACCATTATCAAAGAATGGCCTAATATTTGTCTTAACTGTTGATTGAGAGAATTCATCTTAAATATGACATTTGTAACCATTGCAAATGACCAAAATAGGAAATGATGATTCATAAACAGGAATGGCCTTCTTCATTGGGAAGAATCATATAGGGACTTTATGCAAAAGGCTCAAAGCTCTCCCACACGTTGCTGCTAGGTAGCGCCACAAAGTGTCAGTACGGCCGTTGGGGGTTTTTCTTTTCTTCCTTTTTGTTAATCCTCCTGGTGTTTGGGTTTTGTCGTTGTTGTTTTGGTTTTAGTACTCATATGTTTGCTAAATATTTCACCTCCATATTTCTTCACTAGGTCACCTGGCTGAGTATTTAGGGGAGAGCAGTTAAAATGCTTGGATAATTTCAGTTAAACTAATTCTTAAGTTTTCTAATTCCTTCTGCCTTTAATTTAAAAGTACCTACAACATCTGCCAGGTTTTATCAGCATCTCTCCCTACTTGCCCCTTTCTTTTAAAAAGACAAGTATTGGTAATGTGACAGTGCGTGGTAAGGGGTGAGGGCGCTGTCAAGGAAGCATCGTTCATTCCAGGGGACAGATGAAGAGGCTGATGTAAAAGAGTTGGGTTACCTAAGGGTCCTTTTTATTTGTACGAAAATTGAGTGTCTTACTGTGATCAGGAAGGACCTGGGAACAATTTGGATTTCCTGGCAGTGGAAGAATCATTCTGGGTTTGCTTAGACTTTCATTTTCCCCTGGAGTTCACAGGGTGATTCACAATCTTTTGGGGTTCTTTCCTCCTCAGAAACATTTGTTAAGTGCCTACCTAAAAGCAATTAAAGACTGTGTCTGCCCTTTGGAAGTTAAGAGTTTGATTAATGATGCAAATTAACTAGATAATTTGCAAAGTACTCTTGAGATTGAATTTTCTTGATTATACATTTCCCATATTTCAGGTGAACCATTTAATTTAAATAACAAAGCCCTATCTAATCTATTGGGTAAAGTGACATTTTCGTTAAATTGGACTCTATTTTGAATTAAGAGTTTTATTATAAACTGTTTTTGGTTTTTCTAAGTATATAGGAAGCTTGTATAACTCAGATTTATTGATTTCCTGGTTTAATGTACACATTGACTTTTTTATTAAAATATTTGTATTAAAGCAAGTTATGTTACCTTTCTTTGTATACATTTCTTAGAGTTTTAAAGCTCCATTAAACTTACTGAAACAGTGCTGTCTGAAAAAAAAAGAAATCACTTATAGATCAGCCTCTTCTGAATGAGATATATGGCTGAGTTAGCTAGTTAGTCAAACTAACTAGTCACTTGAGCTAGTTAGTTGAATGAAAATAATGTGGAATATTAAAAACATGCTACAGCTTACTATAGTGTTTCATTAATTTATATAATGGGATAGTATTTCTGTTTTAAAAAATACACCTGCATAAATCTGTGCAAATCTGTATACTTAAAGGTATTTTTAAGTGCATTTATTTTGGTAGATTATTATAGAAAACCTTTAGACAATCAGTCAGTCATTAGTCTCTACTGGTCGAAGAAACAACTCTACAGATAAGTGGACTGAGACGGTGGCCAGCAGAGATCCCAGCGACAGAGCAGAGTCTCTGAATTGTTAGGGTTCAGGACATCCAAATGGCTGTTTTGCTGCAACCACGATCATTTTCCCTTGTCTTTATTTCTGTTTTGCTTTCTCTTTAGAAGTGCACTTATTTCTGAAAATTTTATGAAACAAACACTTAGAACAAATATAAATACAAGACACTTGGGACTATTAGATATATTTTAGATTTTTATGGAAAATGTGAGGGGATATTGCTGCTTTTAAAATTAATAATAAAAATAGATCTTAGTTCTTTTTTTACAAAAAGCAATATAAATTATTTCGCACTTGTCTCGAAGTGAGTGGTCAAACTCTGGAGCTTGTGTTCGGTCACTGAATTTACATGTTTGGGTGGCATGAAGGCTTTTTCATTGAAGGTAAGACAAAAATAAAAGTTATGTTTACAAAATTTTTGTTGGTGAGCTTTCTTGGTTTCTTTTCAAGTTTCGAGATAAGTATTAATCAAAAGCCCTTTAGACCGTGTTAAAAATGTACCTAGCTTTTACACATGAAGGTCATGTCAAGAACAAGATGAACAAGTCTGTGTTTAAAACCTCTGTTCAGATGTGTGGTAGACAGATGGCTGCACACGTTTGTAGATTACAATTTGAGCTATGTTTACAGTTTACATGCGTTTCCCTGAAGATGATTTTAATTGCACTTCTGGGCCAAAACCAATTAGCAAGCAGGAAATCAAAAATGCCTTGAAATAGTAGATCCTAGGGCAGATCCTAGTGGTCCATGTCCTCGGGCCCCCTCCTTCCTGTGCCATGAGGACAGTGACAGCCTCTCAGCAGAGCTGGAGCCCCCACCGGGAATCCTGGGCCAGTGGCCCGCGATGCCCGACAGGTCTTTAAGGCCATTGTCAGACTGCGACTGCAGAGAACGCTGAGGGTCAGAATTGGGGCATTAGCGTGCACTTGGGGATTCTAAAATCATTTTTCAAAGGCGTCAAGTGGGAAAAAAATTTTAATTGCATAAAAATGCTTTCATTTACATTATCCACTTTGTTTTGTACTCCTCTATGTTATAAGTAGAGTTCCCATCAGCTCACAAATTATGCACATAGAGCCGAGTGTGTGTGATGAGGCCCAAACAGGTAGTAAATGAGAGAGCATGCTCATGTGGTGGCAGCTGCTCTTAGGGACCATAGAGTCTGTTCCCACTCATTCCAGCCCCGTTCTGGGCGGTCCTCAGCTACCATCTTGCTGAAGGTTGCTTCCGCTGCCCCTCCACTTGAAGGATAAGTGGTGAAAGTGACAAGAGTTATCACTCTGGGGACTTAATTTTGACTTCAAGTGACAGCAAAAGTGGCTTTAGCAATAAGGAAAATTGCTGTCTTGTGTAACAGACCCAGGACGGAGTTTTCAGAGTGGTCAGTATAGAACCTCACATTAAAGATCCAGATTCCATTTTCTACTTTGCCATCTTCTAAAACTTTGCCATTGTCTTTTCAGGTCATCAAATGGCATTTTAAAAGAAATGATTTCTTGTGTTGCTTCATTTTTAGGAGCCAGGAAAATCTTTTCCAGAAACATTTTAAGCGGATATCCCTCACGTCTTAGGGGTCCTGGGTTGACTCATCCGCCCATTCCTGTGCCATTGCCTGGGCAGGGAAACTTAATGACCTTGACTGACGTAAAATTTACAAGAGTCAAGTCAGCGCTCCTGGGGTGAGGGATCACATATAACAACTGTGCATGCCACACCAGTTTATAGCAAGGGTTCTTATCTGCAGCCAATGCACCCGTGTGTGGAATACTGTCCCAGTACCATCTTTCCTAGCCTTGAGGAGAGCCCTTACGCAAGCCTAGTGATGTGACCCATGACCAGGGTTTGTATTTTCAGAGCTTTTGCCGCCCCACCCCCCATTCATCGCAGTCATCATCTCTTCCTCCGTCCCTCTCCTGGGAAGCAGTTCCATCAGAAATAGACCCTTACAGACTGTTCCAAACCCAGCTCTGGGTGGGGTAGTCTCATTCCTATTGACTCAATCTTTGTCCTGGGGAAGATGTGCTTTCACTAGTAGACGTCAAAACATTTCAGAGTGTACTGCCAACCAGAGTTGTCTCTGCATGGTTGTACATTTCATAGCCAATCATTACCAATCCACTAACCCTGGGATGGATTGTAGGTTTCTTTCCAGGGAAAAAAATCAGAACAAACAGGAAAGGGAAGCTGCTGTGTTGGAGGTAACACCATCACTTCCCTTGTCCGTCAGCGGAATGGTACCCTTTGTACAATTTTATACAATTGGGAGAGTGAAGAAGGGCTTGGGACCCCAAATTTGCTCTTAAGCGTGTGAAAATCATATAAAAATACAGTCCACCAATTGGTCAGCTCCATCCTTAACACATAAGCCACAAATATACACAATCCATAAAGGTAAAATAATTATAAGCCACATTTAAAGAGATGCCTGCACAAGTCCCTTATTCTTGTTCTAAATGTTAATTTCTACTTTTCATAAAATTTTAGAGGGTTGTACCTTGGACATTTTTACACGTAGAAATTCTGCCATATACATACAAAGGGGCTTCAAGATATTCATGGGCGATAGGATAAAATGATAATTAAATTTTTCCATGAACTTTTTTCAAAAACATTGTGAGTAGGATGAAGGTTTTTTTCTTTTTTTTTTTTTTCGGGGTGGGGGGCATCACTGCCCTCTGGTGGTCATGGGAGCTACCCAGAGCTGCTCCCATGGTGGACTTGAACCGCCAAACCTGGGGGTCGCACTGTGCACTCAATCACTTACGCCACCGGGGCTCAACCCATAGGATGAAGATTTACAGAGCGGTTTGCTAATCCATACACATTTGTTTCATGTTGACTACAATCCCTACAGTATGGCCTCATTTATCCCACTGTGTTTTACGTGTGTCTGGTGAAAGTTTTCAAAGCAGGCCATCCGTTTTACATCCAACAATCCATACACTTTTCTTTTAGGCCATTGCTTTGGGTACCACATCTAATCCCACTTTCGCCCAGTCTTTGCTCCTGCCATTCCTCTTCATCTCCTAATCCTGCTGAATTTGGCCCTTGGGTAAATGCTGCCTGTTTGATCTCAAATGGTTGGTTGGTTATTCTACGATGGCTCTATCTGGGGCCCATAGACCCCACCAGCCTTAGCAGTGAGCCTGGTCTGAGGGGTTTGAGTTTCATTGCACATCATTCAGTCGCCCCACTCAGGAAAACCTAATGTAATCCCTGTCAGAGTAGCTGGTAGTGGGCTCGAACTAGTTCTTTGGGTCTCAGGAGGGTGTACACGTGGCCCATGTATGCACCAGACTGGTTGTTTCCAGGCACTGTGGACTTTTATCACACTCCTCAAGATTGGGAGATGCCAAGAGTTGACACCACAGATGACTGCTCACAAGCTTGTGTGGTTCCAGTCACTGATCCCCCAAGTAAGACCTAGAACATTGTCAGGGACTGTGATACGCCTATCGCCCCTGGGGTCCCCTGAGACTGCGGTCCTGTGTCCCCATGCCTCGGGCTCATTCCTTCAAGGTGTTTGATTCTAAGAAGTTTACATACCTTGGGCCCTTGTATATTCTAGGACCTTCATGAATATATTTGCAGCAGCAGTGAACACACAGGTACAAATATATTCTGTTAAACCTATAAGTATTCTACAGACTTGTTGAAACCCCCTCAGGTGTCTACCTGGTGGTACACCCAAAAACAAAAATACTTTTCCCCTCAAAGCTATGTATTTAACTTTTGCCTCTGCCCTATTTAATTTTTTTTTACAAAACAAGTTTATCATCATCAAAGTATTCTCCAATCCACTTAATACATTTCAAATCTGCGATACCATTTTTTAAAAATTGTGATTCCATTCCTGAAAATGTTTTTCAAACATCAGTTTGAATGGCTGGCAGTTTTTTGTTTTGTTTTTTCTTCAATCTCCTATGTTGTCAAGGTGCTGTCCTTTCACATCCCTCTTCATTCTCGGAAACAAAAAGAAGTGAGGTGGGGCAAGAAAGACATGCTGTTAGGCAATCTTTTCGGAACCTATAAAGAGAAGCTTGATCAATTGTCTGACCTGGTGGAACAAACTCCAAAGGCACTACCAGTTGACATTTTTGTTCATTCAGGAAGTTAACGGACGTACAGAATGAGGTTTGTCATTTGTCATCAATGAACATTTCACCTTTATTCAAATGAAAAAAACACTTGAGTTTTTCCCATAGCACCATCCTAAAAAGCTGTGTTCAACATCACAACAGTTTCTGCGGCATTTTCCTTGATCGGGAAACAATTTCACAGCCGGACGCTGTTCTAAATTGGCCATCACAAAAAATGAGGTTCGAGAGAAACTTTTTATGAAAATATTCACTGTCAGGCTGAGCCCTGATTGCATAGTGGTTATGCGCAGGACTGTGGCCCACTGGGACGGAGGTTCATTTCCAGCAGTGGGGCTGGGCCTCTACTCCCACCCCCGGAGAGCAGTGATGCCCCAAAACAAACAAACAAACGAAAATACTCACTGTGAACAGAGAGGGCCTTCCCAGGCAAAGCCACAGGGCACACGATCTCAGAGGAAATTGCTTGATGCTCAGTCGTGGGGGTGGGATTGGGTTGGGTACTATGAAAGCTCTGCATATTGGGCCTTTCCCCCATATTTTTGAGGGTACCCACTCATGTATGTATAGAGCAGTTGATACTTGGTAAGTGAAGTAAAAGTCAGTGCTTACGTGGGGCCTGAAAGTAGGCAGTAAAATAGTAGTGAGCACATTTTGTAGGTGGCCCTATTTGCACCCAAAATTAATTTCAAAACATCTAATACATCTCTAGTCATCAATAAAACTCCAGAAGCACTGAAAAGGAATAAGGCTTTTGCTGAAGTTATTTTCCAGGGAAGTAATTACAGAAGGTTTGCACCACACAACCCTCTTGTTGTCATTGAGTGATTCAGACTCAGTAACCCTACTGGACCGAGTCTGTGAATCTTGATGGAAGCAGACAGCCTCATCTTTCTCCAAAGGACTGATTGGTAGTTTCAAACTGTTGACCTTGTGGTCAACAGCAGCTCATGGCATCATCCACAACACGGCAGGGCTCCTCTTACCTCACAATGAAGCTATGTCCATCATTTTTAAGAAGACATTTTTCAAATTTCTACTCCCTGAGAGAGTAATGTCTTTTCTTGCCGCCTCCCTCATGTGCGCACTCTCTGTTCTCTGCTTCTCCACGGTGTAGGCAAAGTTCAAATAGCTCGTTTTATAGCCCTCTGAACAGTATCACTACGCACCCTGGTGGTCTAGTGGCTGCCGAGCTGGGCTGTGATCGGCAAACCACCAGCAGCTCAGAGGGCCTTTCTACTCCCTGAACAGTTACATTCTCCAGACAGACCCCACAGGAGGTTGCTACGAGTCAGCGTGGACTCCGTGGCACAGAGTTTGGTTTGGAAAGTAGGTTGCCATGGGTCAGGCTTCGTTACAGAGCAGTGCATTGAAATAGAGGGTTGGGGTGCCCTGCTTCTTCAAACCACACCTACTTATCACCCTGCTCACAAATCCAAGGACCTGCCTCTGGATTCACCTTCCATGGAATGCTGGGGTGGAGGAGGAGAAAGGGGGTTTAAATCCTTAGGTAGCTCGTTTCCCACCTCTCCCTCTCTTGACCCACCTCACTCTGTGAGACTGCCCCTGAAAACTCAAAGTCGGCTGAGCCCCGGTGGCATAGTGGTTGAGTGCGGGACTGCAGCCCACTGGGTTTACAGTTCAAATCCAGCAGCAACTCTCCAGGAGCAAGGCTGGACCTCATACTACCACCAGTAATGCCCACAAAAAAACCCCTCAAAACCCTGCACAGTGCCATCCAGCGCATTCTGTCTCGGGGACTCGGCCACTGAGGTGCTCTAGAATGGATAGCTGTGACTTAATTACCCTATTTGTTGGACCATAAGACACACCTGATTTTAAGACACACCCCGTTTTTAGAAGAGGAAAATGAGAAAAAAATATTCTGAACCACATAGTACCAGCATACTAAAATGTCCTGGGGTACCACACCTTTGGACCAGAAGATACATCCTCGTTTTCCCCTCACTTGTGAGGGGGAAAAGGTGCATCTTATGGTTGGAAAAAACACAGTATATGTATCATTGGGAAGAGTGTTTTCAGTTGCTCTATATTCTGAAATATGTTTCTGGGTTTTATTTCCCCACCCAGACCAACTAAAATATTTAAGTAGCCTTAAAGGAACTTCCAAATTAAGTTATATTGTGATGTTCCATTCATGAGATTTTAAAAAGATTTTATAATTTGTGATGCGTTCTTTGTGTGTGTGTGTGTGTGTGTGTGTGTGTGTGTGTGGCATCAGTGCTCTGGTGGGAGTAGGAAGCCCAGCCTTGCTCCTGGAGAGCTGCTACTGGATCTGGACCGCCAAACCTGCAGGCCGCAGTCCCGCACACAACCACTGCACCACCTGGACTCTGAACAGGGGTTCTTAACCCCAGAGGGGGTTGACACATCTTGAGCTCATGTGCTTCTGAGTGTTCCTTATCAGTAAAATAAAACTAATGAATAGATGGCAATTGATATCCTAATATGTTTGATACAACTGATGTGTGGATTGTAACGAGTTGCAAGAGCTCTCCAATAAAATGATTTTTAAAAAATTAATGAATGGACTAAGTTCAGAGAGATTCACTCAAATTCCTGGAAAGCAAGCAGTACCTGGGTTTTTGGCTGAGGAATCAGTCCAGCAGAAACATAGCATACCACACATTCTACCGCACATTCTGCAAGCCACATTTCAAATTCACTTTTCACACAGGCTATCCAAAGAGAAAGCACATATCTTTCTAAGAAAATATGAGAAAAACACTTGTTGGAAACATGATCACCTTCTCAGCCATCCCTCAAGATATTGTTTGTGTGTGTGTGTGTGTGTGTGTGTGCGTGCGCGCGCACTGTCCTCTCCAGGTGTGATTAACTACTCTTAAACACAAAAACCAAACAAACAAACATAACACGTCTTAGGAAATAAAGCTCTAGAGCTGGAAGCAAGTAGGATATAAAACTGAATAATCAAGAGAACACATTCCCAATGCTAACCTGCTTTCCCTGTGCACACGACTTCCTGAGAACATGTTTTAGGTTCTGGATTCCAACTCTCCTGCTTTGAGGCTTTGGGGAGGAGTGAATCATCATTTCTAAGAAATGAGCGTGGCAGTGATTCACAGGCAAGTTGACAGGCCACCTAGGTATGAACTGCTAAGATGCTCTGTCTTGCCTTGACCACCTGTGAGCACCCTCCTATCCCTACGGAGGCAACAGGAATTCTAAACTTCCTGCACCGCCCAACACAGACCTAGCAGTGCAGGGCTAATATCTAGGTGATCCCACCAAAATGAGAGCCTTTCAGACCCACCCACTCACTGTTTGAAGGGAGAACCACTAGACAGTCTGTTCCGTACAGTTTACAGTCTTGGAAACGCTGTGGGGCAGTTCCAGCCTGGGAATTCAAATGCAGCCAGGTTGGACTGATTGTCTGACTGCTCTGCATGCAGAGGGGGGCTCACATGAGCAGTGTGCTGCAAGCAACATGCTTTCTAAAACAGGGGAACGCTTTGTAACCAGGGTCTGCCAGCTTCAGTGGAAGGTGGCATTTAGGGGACACACACACACACACACACACACACACACACACACACACACACACCCCGCCCCTCCCTCCCTTATTGGCAGTGGAAGAGATGGTTCCTTAAGCAATGGCCATATTTTGATGAACTGAGGGCAACCCCTCCGAAGTCTAGTATAATGTCTTCTGGAGTGACAGGCTGGTTCTTGTGGAGCGGTCCGCAGAAGTTGGTGTCCGTGGAATTTGGGGCAGAAGGCAGAATTCCAAGCAAAACTATGATTCAGATGTTTCAAGAATGGTTTTGATTAGGGATGTCTCTCGGGGTGGGTGGGTTTTGGCAGAACAATTCCCCTAACACCTCATTCCACATCCAGTGTCCAGTGTTAGTCCTCCCTTGGGGCTGCTGCCGGGTCCTCCTCTAAGACTTTCTTCTGGCTGGGCAACAAGCACCCTAAAAAACCCTCAGGATGCGTAAGCTGCTAGTAAGACGCTCTACTTAGCAGAAAAACGATTACATTTAGTCTGTTGAATGCAAAGTGTCTGTGTTTTGGTCGTTTCATTACTACCTCCACGAAGCCAACTGTAGCCAAGGATTCCTGTCTAGGAGTGTGGGGACAGACGCGGTGTATGCTAGAAATATTGTGATGGGGTCTGGGACCCCCAGAGAAGCTTGGTTTCTCCAACCCGCCCCCTCTACTGCTTCAGGAGCCAACAGCCTCTCTCCCAGCAGCTAAGTCCTTCAGCAGAAAACTCTAGAAGCCAGCATTTCTAGCGGCCACGAAGAAACCTTCCCAGCACCCCGCTACCCTAACCACGCCACGGTCTTCACCAAGCCCTTGACCTTTCCTGGGGGGGGTGGAGGGGGGAAGGCGTCCCACCTTGGGGACGCCCCAAAAGGAAGCGCGGGTGACCCTGCTGTACAGCGCCGGGGTGAAGGCGCCGCCGACGGCCCCCGGCTCCCCGCCCTCCCGCCCCCGGGGCCCGCGGGGCTGTGGCGGCCGCGACTCCGCCCTGCACCCCGGCCCGGAGTCCCCGGCGTCCGCGGGCCGCTACGGGAGCCCAGCCCGCATGCTCAGTGGCCGCCGGGCGGGCGGCGAGTCGGCGCTGGCTGCGCGCCCCGCGCTGCAGTGGCCGCCGCGCCGCACCCGGTCCGACCCCCGGGCGCCCGCGCCCCCGCGCCCCCGCGGCCCCGCCCGGGCCTGAACGGGGCGGGGCGGGCCCCGGGCTCCTCCATGCGGCCAGCCCCGGGGCTGCGGAGCCGGCCGGGTGGCTCCTGCCATGGCGGCGGAGGAGGAGGCTGCCGCGGGAGGTGAGGCTGGGGGCGGCCGCCGGGCGGAGGCGGCTCCGGACGGGGGCGCGACACTGCACGCGCGGGGGGCGCGGAGCCGGGCAGGCCCCGGCCGGTCGCGGGGGGAGGGGGCGGCGGGGAGGGGCCGACCCGGCGCCCTCCGCTCTGCCCGCTTGGCAGGGGGGAAGCCAGGTCCGCTCCCCGCGGCCGGGCCGGGCCGCCCCGCTGGGGGCCGGCTGCATCTCCGCTTGGCTCTGGGTCCGAGGGCGCACCTGGGGGCACAGGTGGCGAGCGCGAGGGCTCCGCGCGGACGAGTCGTGGGGACCCGAGCCCGGGATGGCCGGGGCTCCGGGAGGCTGAGCCAGGGTCTGGACCCGGCGTGGACGTTTCAGCGAAGGTGAGCTGGCCCGAGCCCACCCACCCACCAGGGCGAGCGACCGCCCCCCTGCAGCCACCCGGCGGGCCCCCACCGGGGCGGGTGCAGCCCTCTCTCGCCCGGGGTCGTGGCGGCCGCGTCTTAGATGGCTTCTTCCCTCTCTTGTCATCAGTTGTCCACAGTCATCGAAAGAGCTCGGGTTTGGGGAGTCCATGACCACCCTGTGAAGCCTCCGTTCGGGGAATACGGGCTTCCATTGCCAGCGTCAACATCTGCCCTTGGGACGGGCAGGTGGGCCCCGTGCGGCCCGGGTGCACCCGCGGTTGCAGTTTTATTTTCTGTTTGCGAGTTCTTGTGACTCCCGCTGGATGCTCTGCCGTGTCTCCTCTCTGGTCCACTGTGGAGCCGTGCTGGGAGCCGCCTGCCAGGGAATCCCCCCACTGGTGGGGATGGTGCGTTTCACGGTACAGTTAGTTGACCAGAGAGCTCTCCAAACTGTGGTCTTTACGGAGGGAGTTCACCAGGCCTTTCTTTTGCAGAGCAAGGAGCCCTAGCAGTATAGTGGTCTTCTGCTGGGCCACAGGCCACAAGGTTACCAGTTCAAACCTTCTAGCATCTCCACACTGAATAGAAAGATGAGGCTTTCTACTCCTGTAAAGATTTAGCCTCAGGAACTCCCCAAGCAGTTTTCTCTACTCTGCCCTATCCGGTCGCCTGGAACCTTAGGGGAGTGAGAGTTCTTGTTTTGTTTTGCAGAACTACCTGGGTGCTTCAAAAGCCAATCAGATGTTCGCAACCGAGGCTCTTACTCTGCAACCGCTATGCACAGTTGTGTGTGTGTGTGTGTGTTTTACAATAATAAAATAGCTGCTGTTGTAAGGCAATTGAGAGGCAGGAAACAAGGAAAGAACGCGGACTCACTGTGGCCTCACTGTGGCCCTGTATAGCAGAGGAGAGCTGCCCTTCAGAGTTTGCATGACTGTAACCTTTTTATTTAAGACTGTAACTCTTTATGGGAGTAGAAAACCCTCCTTTTATCCCGGAAACAGGGTGCTAGTGGTGGCTCCTACCGCTGGACCTGACCTTGTGGTGAGCGTCCCAAGTGTAACTCAAGATGCCAGGACTCCACAAACAGCAAGCTCAATGGGAATCATCTTGTCGCTTCTGATTCATAGAAACCCTAACGGACAGGATAAAACCACCCCTGTGGGCTTAAGAGGGCGCCCTGGTAGCACAGCTGGGCTCCCAGGTGAGCAGTGTACAATGACCCGCCTTAGTGCCGGAGAAACAACCGTTCATAATCAGGGAAACTCGGGGATGGGTGGGGGGCAGTTCTACCCTGTCCCATGGCATTGTTAGGAGTCCCCAGCCACTCGGTGGTAGTGAGTTTGGTGCTTTTGGTTTTCTCGGACACTCCGTCATGGCAAGAGTAGGCTTTTGGAATTCTAGTGTTGTTGGATTTGGGGGGAATTTCAAAAATGCTATCATTTGAATAGAGGTAGTCTTTCCTGGTGAAATAAAGAGCCGTAAAGCCTTTGTGGAAGAAAGACAGGGCAAACAGGGTTAAGCTCAGACACCATCTCCTCCACTCTGGGCGGTGACCGAGTGGTGCCCTTTGCACACGGTGCAACACCTCTCATGTTGCTTACAATCCTTCAGCCTTACTCTCCACATCCCCCAAATGGAGATGACCCACCTGCCTGTTTCTAGAATGAACCCAGATTAAAAATGCATGTAAAGACAGGGAGAGTCCTTAGCACAGTGTTTGACAAACAGATAGTGTTAGCTTAATCATTTTGGTTCATAATTTAAAGATGCAGTTTGCTTTGTGAAATTTACATGAATCCTGTGTAGTCTATGAAGAAAGTATTCTGGATTCAAATAAGAGTTCAATGGAACTAATTGAAAGGATACTGGGATTTCTGGGGCGAAAAGTGGAACTGTCTCTACTAACTTAAAGAATGGATTTCACCTGATAAAGCTAGTGGACTTAGGATACGATGTTTGGGCTTAAACTATTTGTCTTTATTTAACTGAGTATCCAATATGACATTGTAAAGGATCAAAAAATTAATCTCCGTTGTTAAAAGTGACATGATTTCAATGGGAGGGCCGGTATTCATGGAGATTTCTGGTGGGGTAGAGTGTACTCCTCATTGGGCCATGAGCCACAAGGTGAACTCTACCAACAGCTCTGGCCCACGATAAAAGAAAGATGGTGCTGCCTGTTCCTCCGAAGATTTACCACCTCTCCGGTTGCTATGAGATGGGGTCATCTCGATGGCAGGGGGTTAGACATTTCTCAAGCAATCTCTTTGTTAGTCGCATAGCAATTGTGGAATGTAGGTGGTGTTTCCATCTCACAGCTGGGAAGACTGAGGCTGGGCCACAGTTCCACAGCCAGGAAGTGACTTTGAAAATCCACAGTTGCCACGGAGGCAACTTTACTTCCCATTTTAGATGGGAAGACTTCCAGATGCCTCTCTAACTACAAAGGGTGGGAAAATACTGTTGTTAGCACTTCCCTGCCCTCTACCTGACCTCCCCACCCAGATCCTGGGGAAGACAGGTGCCTCTGTGTCAGAATCCAGGGCATGTTATCCTTACAGAAAATCCCCGGAGTGTTTTTTTTTCCTAGAGAGCTTAACATTTGCGCCCTCCTGAAAAAAGAAAAAAAGCTAAAAACAAAACAAAAACCAAGCCAACAGTGGCAGCAACAAGAACAAAAGCATCCCAACCCCAGTGGTTCTCAACCTCCCTAATCCCATGACCCTTGAATATAGTTCCTCATGTTGTGGGCGACCCTCCAACCATCAAATCATTTCTGTTGCTACTCCATAACTGTCATTTTGCGACTGTTATGAATCAGGTGACCATGTGAAAGGGTCGTTTGACTCCCAAAAGAGTCGAGACTCACAGAGTGAGAACCGCTGCTTAGAGCTTCTTTTGAAGATTGCCACCTAAAATGAGCAGGTGCCAAAAGTAATTACCTGTTCACTCTGTCTTTTGACAGGTTTATAGTAAGCACCACAACTAAGCTGCTGCCAGGTGTCTAGAAGGACTGCAAAGCCCATTTTCAGAGACTGACAGAGCAGGAGCACTTTCCAGGGCAGACGGACAGAGAAAGATGTCAGCACTTGTCATCTAACAGAGTTTCTCCCATCCCCTTTTTGCCCCGCCCCATTTTCATTTGCGATGTTATCAGGCTTCATCTCTGAAGGTGTACTCTGGCAATTACCAGGCTTTTAAGTTCTTTTTTTTTTTTTTAAGGTTTTTTTTTTTGGGGGGGGCATCACTGCTCTCCGGTGGTGGGAGTAGGAGGCCCAGCCCCACTGCTGGAATTGAACCTCCGTCCCAGTGGGCCGCAGTCCCGCGCACAACCACTACGCCACCGGGGCTCAGCCCCGCTTGTAAGTTCTTTGTGACTGAAAATTTAGCAAAGAAACTCATACACAAAACATGTTCTAATAGACTTTGCATAAACTTATGTTGCTGGCCCGGATCCTTCAGTAAAGGATAAATTTTCAAGCCAGTTGACATTAAGTTAAGATTTCAGCTGCTGGAGACCCTCTGTGGGTCAGCGTAGCGCTGTCTGTTCTTTAACTACCTTCAGGTTTGTTTTTTGTTTTCTTTTGTGTCGTTATCTTAAATGTAGTGTATTTAATTCTTGCCAGTTCGCCTTTTGGCAGGTATGCATCTGGTTAACAGCAACTGCAATAACTGGCTGTGGAAACCAATATGATTTTCCATCCCTGTTAACCTTGCACTCCCACCCCATCCCTGGTAACCATTAGTACTTTCATGTACATAGATTTGCTTGTTGTTGTTGTTTTTTAATGTAAATGAGATTATATAATGTCATCTTATGATTGACTCGTCCCACCCATTCTGTAGCACGTAGCAAGACTCCATTTCTCCTACTGGTTGAGTAGTATTCCACTGTGTGAATGTACTGTATCTTGCTTAGAAATTCATCTGTTAATGGGACTTTACATGATTCCCATCTTTTGGTTATTGTGATTAGTGCCGAAATATACATTGTGTCCAAGTCTCTTTTTCTTTTCCTTTTTGAGCCTTTACTTTTCAAATCTTTGGGTCTGGAGGTGTAATTGCATGTTGTATTTTTAATTTTGGAAATTTTTGGTGGAAGCACCAGTCCTTTTCTAGAATGATCATTCCATTTTACATCCCCACCCACAGTGGCAGGTTCCAGTTAGCCCACATCTGCTCAAAGGTTTGTTCCTTCTTCTTCTTTTAATCTTAGTGATCACAAAACCCACCCACTGTCATCCAGTTGATTATGACTCATAGCAACCATTAGGATATCCAGGGCTGTAACTCTTTTTGGAAGCAGACAACATCCTCTTTCTCAGAGTCGAGGGTGGTGGATTCGAACCTCTGACCTTTCCATTGGCAGTGCAAGATTTATCTATGAACGTGGAACATCTCTCCATTTATGTCAGTCTTTTGTAATCTCTTTGAGCAGTGCTGTAGTTTTCACTGTATAAGTCCTTCACTTTCCTGGTTAGATTTATTCATAGGGGTTTTAGTCTTATGTGCTGTTGTAAATAGAATGGTTCCCCCAAATTCCCCTTTCAGAGTTCTCATTGCTGCTGATCTTCGTTCACCTTGTGTCTGGCAACTTTCCTCTATTAACTCACCATATTTCCTGTTGTGTGAGTCCGGGTAGACTAGAGAAACAAATTCATAAACATGCATATGGATATAAGGGAAAGGTTTATATCCAAGAGGAATGGAACATTGAGAGAGCATCCCAACCCAGTCCAGTCCAAGGTCATAAGACTGATATTATCTCATATGTCTGATACTAGCCTATAAAGTCTCCTTTCAACTTATGAAGCACGTGCAATGACACTAGGAAAATCACAGGCCAGTAGATGCAGAGTCTTGTGTGTCCGTCAGCAGGAAAAGCAGAAGCATCCTGGTGCTGGCAGGGGTTTCCCCTTGGCTCCTTGCTTCCAGGGCTCAGGGTCCATCAGCAGCATCCGGTGGCAGTAAAATCATCTCAGCCCTGGCAGGGGTCTCCCCATGGCCTCCCAAGGATCTCAACACTGCCAGGGGTCTCCACCTGGCTTCTCCTGCCCCAGAGATTTGGCTCCATCAGGACAAGCCCATGTGGCCTCTCCTCCAGCTCCTCCATTCTCCAGGAATCAGGATGGATCAGCTTGTAATCATATCGTCTTGTCAGTAGTTCATCTCTCAGAGAGAGTGAGTCAAGTCTCTCTTCTCCAATTGGGAAATGTCAAGAGACTTCCCAGAATTCTCAGGGAAAAACCATGCCCACACAGAGGTCTCTTTGACCATCTCCAGATTGACAGGCTAGACTCCACCCCTTGACTCCCAATCATAAAATTGGCGCACGAGTACATGACTGCCGCACTTGTGTGCTCTTCAGGTTTGTTTTTTTTAATAACCAAAAAACCAAACTTAATGCCAGAGAGTAGACCTTGACCCTGTAGAATCCTTGTCAGACAGAGTAAAACGACCCCAGACACCCCACAGGACAGAGTAGCACTGCCTTCTCTGGGTGTCCGAGACTGTAACTCTTCCCGGGACTGGGAAGCCTCTCATTCACCCACAGTGGTATCCAACAGCTGGCCTGGCTGTTAACAGCCTAATGTCTAACTCAGTATAGCAGAGTTCTTTCAGATTTTCTAGAGCTAGGCTAATAACATCTACAAATAGGCATACTTATACGACTTCCCTTCCCATCTGGGGAGCCTTGTGGTGTAGTGCTTGTGTGTGTGACTGCTAACTGCAAGTTGACCAGTTTGAAAGCACCAGCCTATCCAAGGATGAAAGACAGGGCTTCCTACTCCCATAAAGAGTTATAATCGCTGAAATTCCCAGGGGCATTTCCACCCTGTCCTATAGGGTCACAGTGAGTTAGAATCGACTTGGTGGAGTGCGTTTGGATTTGGTTTCCCATCTGTTTCTCTTTCCCTCCTTTTTCTTATCACGTTGCTCACATTAGGTCTTCTAGTACGGTGTTGAATACAAGTGGTGGCTGTGGGCATCCTTAGTTTATCTGCAATTCAAGTGCAAAGCTCTCAGTCTTCACTACTGGGCCACAAGCACTCTTACCCAAGATGAGTCCCAAACCACTGCCATCAAGTCCGTGCAGACGCGTAGCAGCAGTATGGACTGCTTGCTTTAGAGCTGGTGGGTGAGAGCTGGTGAACAGGGCAGGAGGGATGAGGGATGAAAAGAGAAAGGAGATGAGAGGGAGAGCGCTAAAGAGAAAGCAAAAAAGAGAGGGAAAACCAAGGGAAAGAGATGGAGAGAAAGAGGGAAAGAAAGAGGAGAAGGGGTGGAGGGGTTGCATAAGGAATCAGAAACCCAGGATACATTTGTGATCTCCATAGGAGACAAGCCTCTGATGATTTCCCTCTGTCTGTAATAGAGGGATGAGAAGAAACTGGTTACCAAACGGAGTATTGGAGAGATGACTAGGTGATCAAAATGGTACACCTGACATTAACAGTAAAACCTTATCACCTGATCCCCTTCTGATACACGTCAGGCCTGATCTGGTTTTCAACATTTTCTGGGGTTCCCACCCACCCATTTTGGGTTTTATCTCAGATATAGTTTGTCATCGTAGGTATCCCTCTTGAATTGTGCGATATGTATTTCTATATTTCGGTGTATGAAATCCAGGCTGGATAAGTATAGAGACAGCAAGCAGAGTAAGGGTTCCTGGCGGTACAGTAGGAGGGGGGGAGAGATGCCAAGGAGGGGGGAGCTCTGTTGCCAAGCAGTTCAAGAAGGAAGAGACTAGTCATGGTAGCAATTGTACAATACTGCCTGATGGGGCTGAACTATGCAGTGACATGGTAACTGTTTCAGCTCCCAATAAGATGGGTTTGGGGACAAGCTATATATATGTGTGTGTGTGTGTGTGTGTGTGTGTGTGCATGTGTATATATGTACATGTATATACACACACACACGTGTGTGTGTGTGTGTGTGTATATATCTGGAACATCAGGGCAGTGGCTTCTGTTGCCTTCCTCTTTGTGGAAAGGTTCCCTGCTTCTAAGAAGCACTATCTCTTTCTGTGCCTTGCATACTGATGACGGCATCCTTTTGAAATCCCTTCTGTCACTTAATATGCAGAAGACGACAAATACAGTAATCGCCTTGCGTTCAAGTGGCCCTGATTTCAGTTGACCCACTTAGTTAAAGGCTTCCCATTTTCCTGGGTGGCAGCTGAGTTACGCAGGGCTCCGCGATCTGGGTCATTCGTCAGCCTCTGCTCCGCCATCAGCGTGGTCAGGGACTTAGCGTGCACCAGGTGCCGACAGGAGGAAAGAGTACAGCCTTTGCTTGGGATGGTGATTTCCTGCCCTGGGTTTTGCAAGTTGGCTGACTACCATGACTTGCCTGACCTTCTCCACCCCCTAGCCTGGCCCAGTGGCTGAAGGCCAAGAGAGTTGTGGCTGTCTTTCGGTTCCCAGGACTTCGTTCTGACTCCCAGCAACCACACTCACAAGAGAACAAAACCTTGCCTCATCCTTTGCCATCCATCCAACCACAGGTATGGATGGGTGAACGAGCCACTGCAGCCACTCTGCCAATTTATTTCACTAAGTGCCAACCCTCTGGCACGTAAGCCCTCCCTCAGAGACTCTCGGAAACATGTCCACGGTCACGGAGATACAGTCACCATCTCTGCACCGAAGGAGCGTTCTGGCTGTCCTTCCAACACAGAAGTCGTCATGGTTTTCTTTCACTCTACAGCAATTCTTCAGTCTTCTGTGTTCACATGGCCCAACATTCACAAGCATATAGGGTGATTGACAATCTCCTGACTTGCACCAAGCACACCTGAGACGTCAAAATGATGTCTTTGCTTTTGAGCACATTGAAGGAGACTTTTTTTTTAAGTATTTTTATTGGGGTCTTGTGCAACTCTTATCTCCATCCATCCATCCATCCATCCATCCATCCATCCATCCATCCATCGTGTCAAGCACATTTGCACATTCGTTGCCCTCATCATTCTCAAAACATTTACTTTCTACTTCAGCCCTTGTATCAGCTCCTCATTTCCCCCCTTTCTCCCTGCCTCTGTCCTTCATAAACCCTTGGTAATTTATAAATTATTATTATTTTGTCATGTCTTACAGTGTCTGATGTCTAAAGGAGGCTTTTATAGCCCATCTTCCCAGGAAAATTAGTCGTTTAATTTTTTTTTTTAATGGCTGCTTCCATGGGCATTGATTGTGGATATGGATAAAATGAAATTCTTGACAATTTCAACCTTTTTTTGTGGATGCTGATGTTGCTCCTTGATCTGGGTGTGAGGGGTTTTCTGTTTGCTTTATGTGGGGCCATGATCCAGCTTGATGGCTGTAGGCTTTGACCTTCATCAGTAAGCACTTTCAACCCTCTCCTGCCACAGGAAGCAAGGTTGTGTTGTCTGCGTATCAAAAGTCATTTATACGTTTCCCTCCAATCCTGATGCCATGTTCCTCTTCACAGAGTCCGCTTCATGGATTATTTGCCTGATGCACACAATGAATAAATACAGTGAAGTGATTCAACCTCGACATAACATCTTTCAGGATTGTAAACAACGAGGCATTCCTTTGTTCTATTTAAATGACTGCCTTTTGGTGTGTGTGGAGGTTCGACCTGGAAACACTGCTGTAAAATTCCTCTTACCCGAAATGTTATCTATAATGTGTTCTGATCTTTGTAGTCTAACACTTTTGCACAGTCAGTTCTTCCAGGTTAAGAAATTGATTTTTTGGGGCTGAGCCCCGGTGGCGTAGTGGTTGTGCACGGGACTGCGGCCCACTGGGACGGAGGTTCAATTCCAGCAGTGGGGCTGGGCCTCCTACTCCCACCACCGGAGTGCAGTGATGCCCCAAAACAAAAACAAAAACAAAAAAAAGGAAATTCATTTTTTTTTAGGTTTTTTTTTTTTTTTTAGGCATCACTGCCTTCAGGTGGTGGGAGTGGGAGGCCCAGCCTTTGCTCCTGTGAGCTGGAATTGAACCTCCATCCCAGTGGGCCACAGTCCCGCACACAACCACTATGCCACCGGGGCTCAGCCCAAGAAATTGATTTTCTAACACCAGGTCTTTGCCTGTGACTTAGAGCATCTTAACTGCATCACCCCCAGTCACCCTTTAAATCTCTGCCTCATTGTTATGCGTCATCATTTCTTCGCGTCGCTTTGGCTTCTCTATATTCAGGAGCAGGTTGCACAGTCCCTTCTCATAGACCTGTTGTCTTTCTCTCCTGTCATTTCAATGCTTGTTTGCTTTCTTCGTGGAGGATGTCCATAATGTCACTCATAACCCATCTGCTCCCTGATTGTTAGTGTTTAATGCATCAGATCGACTCCAGACCGTCTCTGTAGTCGAGGTAGAATCTATTCATGGTGGCACTTTGGCTTCTGTGCACCTGCTTTCATTTTCTCTTCAACCTGAATTAGCATATGAGAATTAGCATATGGATGGTTTGCTCTGCAGTGGCCCCCCCCCCACCACCTTGTCCTGACTGATGATATTAAGCTTTTTCTCTCTCACCCACGCCCCTCCCCAAGTGTAGTTGATCCCATTTCCGTGTCTTCTATGTGGTGAAGCACCCTGTAGAGTTCCATTTATGGTGTTGAAAAATGGGAGTTTGTGAATGAGCGAATGCTCTGTGAAATCCACACTGTGACCTCAGGTGTCATTTCTCTTACCAAGGCCACGCTTTTCAGCGACAGATTCTTCTTTCAACTTAAACATTCCCATCATCAGCGATTATCAATGCATGTTGATTTGATCAATTTCAGATTGCAGAGGTTGGTAAAAATCTTTGATTTTGTCTTACTTGGCAGTGGTGGTTATGTGTAAATTTTAATAAGAGTCATATTAACAGGACTTTTGTGTAGGTGCAAGAGTATTGTCCTGCTGAGCCCCCGTGGCGTAGTGGTTGAGTGCAGGACTGCAGCCCACTGGGTTGGCAGTTCAAATCCAGCAGCAGCTCTTTAGGAGCAAGGCTGGGCCTCCTACTCCCACTAGAGTGCAGTGATGCCCCCCCCCCCAAAAAAATGAGAGTATTATCCTACAACTCTCAGCATTGTACTGATAGGGCAGATGTTGAAATGCCCGTTTTGATGATGAATGGAATGCCATTATTCTTTAATTTGTTCTTACTGCCTGGCATCATAGACCACATAATTTTCTGATTCAGAATGGCCCGAGTCAGTCTATTCCACATTCTTAATGCCTATGATATTGATCTTTATGCGTTTTTTTTTTTTCATTTTTGAGGATTATAATTTCGCTAGGTTCCTACTTTGTTTTATTTCATGACAATTCGTCATGGATACTTGCAGCTGTCTCTTCTTATTAGGAATCACACCAAATAAGCAAATAGAGGTTCTAAGAGCTTTCCCCCATCAATTTGCTAAAGTAGATCTTTGTAGAAGAGATAGCTCTTCCTCAGCTGGATTCGAAGTGCCTTCCAAACCGAGCGCCTCCTCTGCGGGCCTTGCTTCAGGCAATGAGTCACTGCTGTTCAGAGCGCTTTCATTGGACTATCTTTGTAGAAGTCAGCCCTCCAGTCCTTCTTCCTAGTCTGTTTGTGTCTGAAAGCTCCACTCAAACCTATCTATCCACCATGGACGACTTTGTTAGTATCTGAAATACAGGTTAAAAATAATAATAAGATAAATAAGATTTTAAAAACAAGGGAAGTGGGTTAAGAAAAGAAATACAGGTAGCATTTTGTTGTTGTTGTTGTTGTTGTGAGGTGCCATTCAGTCTGTCCCAACCCATAGTGACCTTAAGCACAAGAAACGGAAGCACACAGTTATTCTTAGGTTTGAGTTCATTGTTGCAGCCACTGTGCCAGTCATTCTCATTGAAGGCTCCCTCTTTCTCACTGCTCCTCACTTTACCAAGCATGATGTCTTTCTCCAGAGTCCCGTCTCTCCTGAAAACACGTCCAAAGAATGTGAGACAAAGTCTCTCCGTCCTTACTTCTAAGGAGCAGCTTTGTTTGTTCTTTTGGCAGTCCATGGTACTTTCCATCTTTTCCTCCAGTATTGTAAATGAAATGCATCAATGCTTCTTCCTTACTCAAGATCTAGCTTTCACATGCATATGAGGTGATTGAAAATACCATGACTTGGATCACATGCCCCTGTGTCCTCAAAGTAGCATCCTGGCTTTTCAACACTCTCAAGCAGTGGTTCTCAACCTTCCTAATGCCGCACCCCTTTAAAGCAGTTCCTCATGTTGTCATGTTCCCCCAACCATAAAATTGGGTTCATTGCTACTTAATAATTGTCATTTTGCTACTGTTATTAATTGGGATCCCTGCGAAAGGGCCATTTGACTCCCAAAGGAGTCAGGGCCCACAGGTGGAGAACCACTGCTCTAAAGAGATTTATCTACTGCAATACATTGTTTGCTCTCTTAACTGCTGCTTTCATGAGCATTGACTGTGTATCAAGCGAAATGAAACCCTTGACAACTTCAAACTTACTCCAGTTCTCATGACGCTACCTTACCAATTGATCCAGTTGTGAGGACTGTGATTTTCTTTACATTGAGCTGTAATCCATACTGAAGGCTGCAGTCCTTGATCACCAGCAAGTGCTTCAGGTCCTCCTCATTTTTAGTAAGCAGAGTTCTGTTGTCTGCATCTTGCAGGTTGTTAATAAGCCTTCCTCCAATTGTGATGCTGTATTCTTCATTTAATCCAGCTTCTCTGATGACTTGCTCTGCATACAGATTGAATAAGTATGGGAAGAGGATCCAGCACTGATGGACACCTTTCCTGATTTTGAACCATGCAGCCTGTTCTCACCCTGCTTCTTGATCCATGCACAAATTCCACGTGTGCACACTGAAATGTTCAGCAATTCTTATTCTTCTCAAGTCTATCCATGCAGTTAACTGCCTTACATAATCAGTAAAATGCCAGCAAACATCTTTCTGGTATTCTCAGCTTCAGTCAAGATCCATCTGACACTAGCATTGATTTCCTTTGTTCCAGGGCCTCTTCTGAATCCAGCCTGAACTTCTGGCAGTTCCCTGTCAAGGTACTGTTGCGTAGCTGCTGGATGATCTTAAGTAAAATTCTACTTGTATGTGATGTTGATGGTATTCTGTAGCTTGAGCATTTTGTTGAGTCACCTTTCTTTGGAATGTGGCAAATGTGGATCTCCTCCAGTCAGTTGGCCAAGCAGCTGTCTTCCAAATTCTCTGGAATAGATGGGTGAGTGCTTCCGGCGAGTCATCAGCTTGGCCAGACATTTCCGTTGGTCTCCCATCAATTCCTGGAGCCTTCTTTGGGGATCCTGCTCTCAGCGCAGTTGAGCATCTTTCTTCAGTGCCATTAGGTCTTGGTTCTATGCTGTCTCCTGAGAAAGTGGGATGTGGACTAGTTTCTTTTGGTACAGATTCTTGGAACTTGAGGCTTGAGTCTGTTTCTTGATTCTTTCAGTTGAAGGTTTGCAGAGTGTGCTTTTCCTGTTTGGTTTTCCAACTCTTAGGGCTCTGCACCTTTCATTTAAAATTTATTATTATTATTTTTTTTCTTGCTTCTCATGCTGCCTTTTGAGATTTTGTGTTCTGCTCTTGGGCTTCATCGTTTCTTCCATTTTCCTTTGCTACTTTATGGTTAAAAGCAACTTTCAGAGTCTCTTATGACATCCATGTTGGTCTTCCTTTCTGTCCGGGTTTTTTAACGACCTTCGTTTTCTTCACGATGTCTTCCCAAAGCACACCGCGTCTTCTGTCATTAAGGATCTGTGCCACCCATCTGTCTTGAGATAATTTCAAAAGGAAGCAAATTCAGGAAGGATTTGCTTAAGGTCCTGTCTTGTTTCTTGTGGGCCCGTTTGAGTTTTCTGCAGCTCAACCCTGAACTTGCTCATGAGCCCTTGATGGGTTATTTCACCTTCAGCTCCTGGCCTGGCGGAAAGGGGAGTGGTGGCTGTGAAAGCTATTAGTCTACAATGTACGCTCCTATTGAGGGATTATAACACATTTTGTTTCTGGTAATTCATGTATTTTTTTGGGGGGGCGCATCCCTGTCCTCTGGTGGGAGAGGGAGGCCCAGCCTTGCTCCTGGAGAGCTGCTGCTGGATTTGAACTGCCAAGCCAGTGGGCCGCAGTTCTGCACTCAACCACTATGCCACCGGGGCTCAGCCCAATTCATGTATTTTTAACTTGATAGGAAATACCTTTTACCATATACAGTGCAGGAAAAGTGAAGACTCTCTCATCAGACTTCTCCTCTCAAACGCTTCCACTCCAAATGTTGGACACTCAAAGTATGTGATCGACCGTTTCTTCCTTAGTGATTGATATTCTTCGGACTCGCCCTTCTCCACTGCTCTCCCCCATCCTTAGTTCTGTACCCAAGCTGTTACCTGTCCCTGGAGTGCCCCCGCTCTCCCTGCTGTGGAAGAAGAGGGCCACATGACTTCTCCGGGCCCCAATTCCCTTATCAATCAAAGGGAAAAATGATAGAAACACTTACCCTATAGGCTTTGCAGGAATTTAATAAGATGGTAAGCTATTTCATGAACTTTGGTTGTGTAAAAAAAAAATGCTTTTCTCTATGTGGTTTTTCCATTCTTCTAGAATCTTATCTTAAATTGAAAAGATTCTTCCTTTCCTTGGTCACGTTGTAGGTTTTTGTCTTTCTGCTGTACTTCCTGTCTCAGTTTGCCTCACAATGTTTATTAAGTTTTGTGGTTCCACTCTAGGTGTTGTGTTACCAGGATGACAAGGGGGGTTCTAATTCATTTCTGCAGTTTGCCCATAATAGGTGATGAGTTGTTTGTGGTTCAGATGGATTCGCTGCTCTTTTAGAACATGCATTGAGATACAACTAGAACACACGAGCTAGTGTTCCAGCCTCACACAGAGCAGTGTGTGATGAAGAAGGTAAGAGAAGGGATTCGCGAGTTCGTACAGTTATGAGGCTTGGTGAGACATTCAGCCCAAATCATTGGAATGCAAGATAGAACATGGCAAATGCACAGGTGGTCTGCTAGGAGGCAGCCTTTTCCACAAAGTTGACAGAAATTGTGTCTGGTTCAGCAAGGAGGCATGCATATTCTCGCACCAATGGACAGAGAAGGTGCTGACGGATTTTAGTACTGACGGATAGAGAAGTCTTGGGCAGGCAGGGAGGAGGGTCTTTCCAGAGAGGAATCGCACAGGGGAACAAAAGCTCAGCAGGTATGTAGTTGGAGGACCTGATGGCGGAATGATTTGGCTTTGAGTCAGAAAATTGAAACAAGAAGACTTAGGGTATCACAGTCTCCTTGGGGTGTGGCAGGGCCTGTCAACAGGTGGCGAGCCTACTTGTGCTTCCAAGGAAAGGCACTTGCACCTGCTTTGTGGTTCTTGACTGGCAACAGCATCTTATTTCTTCCAGAAAGGCTAAGCATAGCCTAGTTCTTTTTTTAAAACGTTTTTTATTAAGTACTTTTATTGGGGGCACTTACATACATTCATCCCTTGTGTCAAGCACATTTGTACATATGCTGCCATCATCATTTTCAAAGCATTTTCTTTGTACTTGAGCTCTTGGTACCAGCTCCTCATTTTCCCCTCCTCCTTCCCTCCCTTCTTCCTATAAGTTATAGCTTATTATTTTCATATCTTACATTATCCTCTGTCACCCCTCACCCACTTTTCTGTTATTTGTTCCCCTGGGAGGGGGTTCTAGATTGATCTCATGACCAATTTCCCCTTTCTCCCCACACCCTCGCCAAATCCTCCTGGGATCTTTAGTCTCACTGTTGGCCTTGATGGGTTTATCTATCCTGGATTCCCTGTGTTGCAGGCTCTTATCTGTAGCAGTGTGCATGCTCTGGTCTAATCTGCTCTGTAAGGTAGAATTGAAGTCATGATAGTGGGGGAAGGAAGCACCGAAGAACTAAAAGGAAGTTGTGTGTTTTCATCTGTGCTATACTGCACCATGACTGGCTCGTCTCTTCCTTGTGACATTTCTGTGAGGGGATTGGCTTTGGATCTCCATTCCTGATCCCCTTTCCTACCCCCCGCCCCCTCACATTGGTATGATTCTTTCCTGGGTCTTAGATGCCTAGTACCTTATCTCATTGACACCTCATAATCACAGGGTGGCCTGTTTCTGATCATAAGGAAGGCCACAAAGCTGAGGTTCTGGTTCCTGCCATTGGGTTGGCTACCAGACATTGGTCTTCATTCCAAATCTATCTGGGCTTCCTTTTCTCTCTATCTTCTCTTCCCCCCTTAGATGCAGATGCTTGTTTCTTTAAATCCACATCACATCTTCTGAAACACACACACACGGATACACACACATTATTGCATCTATTCTCATTACAGGGCAGCAAGGGTCTGGACTTCTGAGGTCTGTTCAGCATCATGACCTTTAGTCCAGTGCCCCTATTACAGATGCTCCCTTCATGTGGGCATGTGCTCCTGGCAGTCTCTCAGTGAAGTGCACACAGTGCTCCCAGGCCTGCCCAGGCGTTCGTTCACATGGGAGAAGGATGTAGAATGCCCTCAGCCTTGACCTCTAACACAATGCTGACTGAAGGTTTAGCAGCACAAAGAAATCGGCTGCCATCATGTATGAGCATACTCTTAGTATGTAAAGAACTCTTACCGAGTTCCCTATGTGTGATGACACCAAATGTTCATTTTATTTTGCTTCAGCTACAGACTGGAGGATCTTGGCTTTAGAAGTTACTTACAAACAGAAGCGCTATTCAGTCACATCAGCCTACTTCTAGACCTTTCCTTCTTTATTCTCTTAGAAGAGAATAAGTTGTCGTGATGCTCAAAATAGGACCCACGCCATAGCGTCCTTCACAGAAACAGAGATTTTGAAAAGATTGATCCATATACAAGAGACAGAATCGAAATGCCTCAAATATTTTCCTCTATTTGAGGCTATAAGTATCCAAATGAATAAAAGGCTGGGTGGTAAGTAAGAGAAACATTCTGACTGAAAGAGTGAACAAGATGGCCAGTTCTGCATCTGCTTCTCTGAAGACTTACCAGTAATCTGCTTGGAAAGTGGAGTTTCTTCTCCAAGGTGACCTTGTACCTAAAAGCAGGCTGTGCTTGTACTACCCCGAAGGTAAGCACCACTGCTTGCTAGGTAGCCATGCCTCGATGACAGGCCACCTGGGCAACCATCCTGACCTAGAGCAGACACCAAACCCCGTTGCCCACGCATCGGGGTGCTAGTGGCTTTTTTCCTTTCGTTTCCAACTTGAGTTTTTAAGATGAACTCTTTCTTGGCTCGCCTGTTTCTGTTGACAGTAATCATAACTATCTCAGGGACATGTGTCATCAGCAAATAGTTCTGTTTTTCAAAGAGCATGTCAATCAAACCTCAATGACTGAAGGCTCCTAGAGTAGCTTGTTTCTCAAAGGGGTTACAAAGGAGACCTGTGCTAGCTGTCTCCAGGGAGAGTGTGGGAGCACCTCTGGCTTCTGCTTTTCTGGGTTCCCGGGGACAGTAAGGTATGTGTGCATCACACCCATGTCCCTTGGGTCTTACTCCTCTTTAAATTTCTGTTGTGTTTCAGGGCAAAGCACTTCCACATTTGCCTGTGGCATCATCAGTACTTTCTGAATTTTTTTTTTTTGGGGGGGGGCCAGCCTTCCTCCTGGAGAGCTGCTACTGGATTTAAACCGCCAAGCCAGTGGGCTGCAGTCCCGCACTCAACCCCTATGCCACTGGGGCTCACCCCATTTTCTGGATTTTAAAGACTCTTTCCTATTTCTGCACTAAACACCATGCAGTGAAAAGATATGCAAATATTTTTTATGAATATGATTGAAAATCTTTCTGAAAGGTAACCATCACATGGCCTTGTTACCTTAGAAGTTAGGAGCCACATATTTTTGATAGGTTCTGTGTAGCATTTGGTATATTTGGTCAAAATGAGTCCGAATGGACTCCGTGATAGTGAGAGGGTTTTCTTGTTTTGTTGAATCATGCCTGACTACGATTCGTGGTGATAATGGCCTGCTTGACGCCTTCCTGTTCCTCACAAGGACACAGTTTTCTTGTGCTGTGTTTTTCCATGTGTACCAGTGATGTGGCTATAGGCCATCCCAGTCTAAATCTGTTCTTGTGCTTTGTGGGAAAACCTGCCCATCGTCTTCTTGAGATCAGCCAGGCCGAGAACAAGTCAGAGGCCTTCTCTGATGTGGGACTAAAATTCTGATGCCCTGCTGTTTCTTGCTTTTGCCCATCCCTGGATTGGGTTACAGTAACAAAGAGATACTGGCCCATTCTGCAGTGGTCCTGGTCGAGGGAGCGTTCTTCGGTGCTTATGTCACTGTCCTCTTCTGCATCGTATCCGAGTGGTTTCCCACAACTCCCATTTCCTGGTAGTCATCAAGGGTGTTTCTTCTGGCTCACTTCAAAAGGTTGTCATCGTTCATTATGACCTCTTGCTTCTAATAACTAGTGACTAAATTCTAACCAAAGATTATGTACTCCGTGCTAGGTTGGATCAGTATGCTTCCCATGGAGTCATGCATGGAATTCTTGGCAACGCTAGGTGTCGGCGCCAGCATGACCCCTTAACTGAGAGGAGGAAACAAGACACAGAGAGACCCTGAGGACCAGGCCTCGGTTAAGGCTGCAGAGTACATCGTAGCGGTGGAAATCAAACCCAGGGAGCCTTTTTCCCAGAAGGTTTAACCTTGGATTTGAACTCTTTTATTGAACCACAGGGTTCAATCAGTTGAGGCACGTTTCATCAGTTGAGGTTCAACTGGAGAAGCAGAACCTCTGTATTCAGAGGTTTATTGTACTTGTAGGACTATGGGATGAGTAGACAAGACCAAAATTCACAGGGAAGGCCCCCAGGAGGGACAGACTGGAATTCTCAGGCATGGGCTAAAGCTGCTGCCACGAGGAATATTTCTTCCTTCTCTGGGAGGCCTCAGCTCTGCTCGTAAAGCCTGTTGGCTGATTCAATTAGGCCCACCAGAAAATCTGGGATAATCTCCTTTACAAAAGTCAACTAATCATGGTCATTAATAACCAAACAACCCAACCAACCCTGTGAGCCCCAAACCAACCACATCACCACCTCGTTGATTCCAGCTCATAGTGACGCGATGGACAGGGTAGAACAATGCGGGTTTGCGAGCCTCAAACTCTACAGGAGTAGAAAACCTTGTCTTTCTTCTGAAGGGTGTCTGGTGGTGGCCACTGCCCTCAAATCAGGACACTAGGAGACATCATCCCACAATCAGTTTTGTCTTCTCCATTTTCTCCCACCACCAAGAAACACAAGAGCACCCATTCCATTTGAGTTCCATGAAGGAGCAGTCTCTTTCTTTGGTGACCATTGTAGTCCTAACCCTAGCACAATGTCTGGTTAGTACTGGGGACTCCATGAGCATTTACCAGTTGAATAATCTGCAAGACACTTAGTCCAGGCCCTTTCACTAGGATGACCATTCATATAGCGGAATAGATTAGTGCTTTTCTGCAATACTCCTTCCAGAAGGTCATACTACAACTTGGCGAATGGTCTTTTTATCGATTTTAAATTTTATAAGTCATAAACATCATTGCTTCCTGCTTCCATCTGCTCCTGTAAACGATCCTACAAATGGTTTATGTTTTACCTTGTGATGAGAGATCGAGCCTCTGTTGCATCTTTGTTATACAATCCAGTGGGAGAAGGATAAGCACATTTATGTCTTACTTGACATATACTCTGGAATGTGTTTGCAGTAAGAATTTGCACTGAGCAAGCCTGGGAAGTTACTAGTCCTTTACTAGAAATTACTAAGAAGAGACATATTGTAACTATGTAGGTCTTCTCTGCTTCATTTTATATCATCAGACCAAACACTGTTCATGCAACTTTACAAATTAATCCCTGATATTTTGACACTTGAATTAATTCCAGATTGCATTTTCCAAACCAGTCTCGTACAATGTTTCCACCTGCTTGAATAATTGTCCAAGTCTATTCTCCACATATCAGAAGTGGCCAGTTTCTGATATACACAACACGGGTTCAACAGATACAGTTGTACAGTGATAATTATTATTATTATTATTATTATTATTATTATTATAAAGATATAGAGAGCATGAGAGAGAGAGGGGAACAATAAGAGTCAGATATATATCACATCATGGTACATGCTCACCTCCGCTCATTTGGTGATCCATGAAAGAGAGGGTAAAGGGATTACATGATGAGGGAGAGGGATTGAAAGTGTCAGGCACTGAGGGGTAGGGGGGCGATGAGAGAGGTGGAGAGAAGAGAGAGCCTCTATCCTATGTCCCATCCCTATATACCCTCTGGAGCCAAGCCAGACCCCTAATCACAGGCAAGGACATACATCACAGGAAGGGGTTGTGCCATATGCACACGTTATAGGAAATGTGACAAGACCAGACCCCAAACTCTTAGATGTGGCTAAGTAGGTTAGGCTAGAGATCATTAACATCAGCATGTGAATCTGCCCAGAGGCTTCAAAAGAAGGGAACCATCATCTTAACAGCTGGGGAGTTAGCTCTGTTGTGAGACAACACAAAGACTTCAGATTACTGGGAACTGCAGGGAGAATGCCTAACTTAACTTCCATATCAAATGCTGGTAAATAGCTTGCTTAATATTTTGGAGTATAATAATTGTGGAAAAGGCCTGTCTTCATCCCACATCCACATTTATATTTCTCCCCCATTTTCAACCTTTTGCTTTCTTCTCTAACTCTAGATGGGCTCCCACTTTGTGTACACAGTTTTTGGTCACAGACTCCCTACTGATATAGCAACCTATGTGTTGGGCTTCTAACTTCAAGGTCAGTAGTTCGAACCTACCAGCTACTCCACTGGGAAGACCAGGCTTCCTGTTTGCATAAAGATTCACAGCTTTTGGAACATGCAGGGGCAGCTCTAGTCTGTACTGTGGGGTCCCTGTGACTCAGGATTGACTCAATGGAAGTGAGGGTTTCAATCCATAGTAAGTAAAATTCTCAATTTTTCTCTCTTTGGCATTTTTAATCCAAATGCCAGTCAGTCATTTGGCTTGAAGACATAAATGTCATATTGGTCACTTTTGCAGCTGGGTTATTTTTGTCAGGCTTAGCAAATCTGTGATATGTAACATGAATTTTTTAAATGATAGACTGATACCAAAGAAGATTAGACATAGAAATAAATGTATAAGGATCAGTATTTTTTAAAAAGGGATATGCAGTTTCTCTTCTACAGAGTCAGATGATAGGCGAAAGGGCAAAAACCTTATTCATCTAAGGAGCTCTAGTTCTTTCTTGGAAAATGAGATCACATGAAATCATCTGCAATGTCAGTTCTGGTTCCAATAACATGAAAACTCCATATATAAAATGAAAACTGTTGCAGGCCTATCTGGGAGTCCTGAAGGTGTGGTAGTTATGCATCGACTCACAAGGTCGGCAGTTCAAAACTGTCAGCCTGTCTGAGGAAGAGAGATGGGGTTTTCTATTTCCACAAATAGCTGCAGTCTCAGAAATCTACAGGGACCATGCCATGCCTCCCTATAGTCTCTGTAGGTTGGAATTGACTCTATGACAGTGAGTTTCATTGCAGTTTCTGAGATCATGAAAACATAAGGCTGAGAACATTTCCAGCAATATTCTACTTCCCTTCCTGTGGGCTAGTCCATTCATGAGTATTGTATGCCAAACGCCACACCACACATCAAAGAATGTTTAGCCAAGGTGAGTCAAGAACGCCACCAGACTGGAGGCAGGGTATTTGCTGAGTAATATTTGAAGGAATTGCATCGTACGGTTTCAGAGAAAGAATGAGGGTCCAAAAGATGGAATGTTATGACTTTCAGTAAAAGTTCCAAGAGTTCAGCTCTAGTGCTTACAGATAGTCTCAGCTGTCAGCTATGAAATGTGTTGATCCAACTTTTTAAAAACCATTTTATTAGGGGTTCATACAGCTGTTATCACATTCCATATATGTATCCATTGTATGCCAGGCACATTTGTACATTTGTTGCCCTCATCATTCTCAAAACATTTTTTGGAGGGGGAGGCATCCCTGCTCTCCGGTACTGGGAGGAGGCCCAGCCCCACTGCTGGAACTGAACCTCCGTCCCAGTGGGCCACAGTCCCGTGCACAACTACTACGCCACCGGGGCTCAGCCCCATTCTCGAAACATTTTATTTCTACTTAAGCCCTTAGTATTAGCACCTCATTTTCCCCTCCCTTCTCCCCTACTCCTCCCTCCTTCACAAACCCTTGATAATTTATAAATTATTAATACTTTGCCATATCTTACACTACCTAATGTCTCCCTCTACCCACTTCCCTGTTGTCCATACCCCAGGAAGGAGGTTATATGTAGAACTTTATAATTGGTTCCCCACTTCTACCCCATCTTCCTTCCACCCTTCTGGTATTGCCACTGTCACCACCGGTCCTGAGGGATCATTTGTTCTGGATTCCCTCTGTTTCCGGTTCCTATCTGTACCAGTGTACATAATCCAGTCTAGCTGGATTTGTGAGGTAGCATTGGGATGGTGATAGTGGGATACAGGAAGCATTGTAGAACTAGAGGAAAGTTATATGTTTCATCATTACTACAGTGCACCCTAATTGGTTCGTCTCCTCCCTGCAATCCCTCTATAAGGGAAAGTCTGTTATCAACAGATGGACTTTGGGTCCCCAACCTTTATTTACAATGGTATAATTTTTAGTTCTTTGATGCCTGATACCTGCTCCCTTCAACACCTCATGGTCACACAGGCTGGTGTGCTTCTTCCATGTGGGCTTTGTTGCTTCTCAACTAGATGGCCGCTTGTTTATCTTCAAGCCTTTAAGACCCCAGATACTATATCTTTTTGATAGCCGACCACCACCAGCTTTCTTCACCACATTTGCTTATGCACACATTTGTCTTCAGTGATCCCAATGGGAAGGTGGGCACACAATGATATGATTTCATGTTCTTGATGCCTGATAAATGATCACTTTGACACCTAGTGGCCACACAGGCTGGTGTGCATCTTCCATGTGAACTTTGTTGTTTCTGAGATAGATGGCTGCATGTTTACCTTCAAACCATTAAGACCCCAGATGCTATATCTTTTGGTAGCTGGGCACCATCAGCTCTCTTCACCACAATTGCATATGCACACTTTTGTCTTCAGCAACTGTGTTGGGAAGGTGAGCATCATGGAATGACAATTTAATAGAATAAAGTGTTCTTGCATTGAGGAAGTACTTGAGTGGAAGCCCAAAGTCCATCTGCTGCCTTAATACTTAACCTATAAATATGTGCATGTAAATCTACTTCCCCATCATCATATATAAAAATATTTACTTATATACATGACTATATTTAGACCTCTATAAATGCCCTTTGCCTTCTAGTTTATTCCTCTATTTCCTTTTACTTCCCTCTTGTCTAAGGTGACTGTACATCCCACTTTTTAATAATTTAACAACTTTCTGCGGCATTATAAAATTAAAATAAATATATTACAATACTATTTTTGCGTTCTATGAAAATTTTTGTTGCTCCATATAGACCAAATTTATAATCAAGGACCGCCCCCCCCCCCAATCCCCACCCCTAGTCAATGGTGTCCCGCTTAAAATCTGGTCACTTTATTCTTGTCCCACTATCATGCTCAGCCTTCATTTGGGTTTCAGTAATTTCTCTTTGTTGCATTGCCCTAGATCAATCCCTACCAGGTCTCTCACACTCACCTTGCTACTGATTTGGGATCACTTGTTGTTCCCTTGACCCTGGGTTGGTCAACACCACCTCCTTTTCCCCACCTCCCTTCCCCCTCTCCCCCTGGAACCATTGGTCCCATTGTTTTCTCCTCCAGACTGTTCATCCAGCCTATCTTATCTAAATAGACTTGCAGAGATAATAATATGCACACAAAAA